>JACJUY010005970.1:22903-45517 GCA_014220935.1 Platorchestia sp. MABIK | reverse complement strand
AGTGCCTTTGCCTTTCATCAGTTGGATTGTTTGGGGTTAGGTTGTCTCCTTTCCCTAATTTTTGATAACATGTTAATGAGTTTAATGAGGAGATATGGCTAGATGAATGCTTCACAATATTTGAGCCAGTTTTTTGTAAAAGTTTTGTCAATGGCACATTTATGCTTTTTCATCAGAAGCAAGCTCCGTTTTCCGTTCAATACTTTGAGGGAAGATACAGAAACAGCACAATCACGATGGACTCTAAAAAAGACTGTCCGCTCTAAATTTAAACTGTTCACTGATTCATGGGTGGTTTTACAGATTTGGGTTTTAGGTGTTTGTTCTTTCGCCCTACATTTTCAAACTAATATTCGTCAAACTCTGTCGCGTCAGGCTTATAAATGCAACTCATCCAAGCTCAAGGAACTGTTTTCATGCAATCTTTCATGGAAATGTTTTCATCGTAGTTCATAGACGTCCAAACGGGCCAATTTCTAGGTTAAAATTGAATAGTGTCGAACACCGTCAAATAAAATGGTTACCATGGCTCGCACCTAGTTGTTATCGTACTTCGGTCCTCATTAGGAGAAAATGAGAAAGGAAATATTAGTCGAGCTAAGGACATATACTTGCAGACAAAAATTCAGAATTTCAAAGATAGACTTCTACTTGGACACAAAAGCTTCCTCCTGTGATAAATTTCCTTCCTAAAATTTAAATACATAATTATGTATGCTATGTGCGCCTGCATGAGTATATAGGCATGACTTTCTCAGCTCATGTTTGTAAGATTGCCGAACATGGTGGAAGAAATTATTGTACTGGAAATGTTAAAGCAGCTCTTACACATTGAGCTGTACGTTACCTTGCAGATTTGTGTAATATCCCAAGAAACAAAGCGATCAAAGGTCTTGAGTACGGAAATTTTTCCCCACCCTTGAAGGATTTTGATATATCTTCTCATTCTAAGGTTGGTTTAACATGATTTAAGTACCCCTCCCAGCTTTAGAAGTTTTGTGTAGCGAACAGATTGTGAGCTTTTTCTTTATTTTTCGCGAGTATTTGGGTTTTATATTTTAGTCCATCCCAATGTTCTGCTGATGACTTTTTTTCTATAACGTCGCAACGACTCGTAAGCGAACACTGAAATTGTCCTATGTTACAGTGAATTCTTCACAGAATCTTGCTCGTTCTCTCATTTTCATTTACAATTTCAGTAATCTGTTCCACATTTAATTGTCATCAGGATGAATTTGTACTTCTTTCTTTTCCCTAATACTCTTCCACTCTTTCCCTTGCTTTCGTATTAATGGCGGTTCCATCGATATTTTTCATGAGTGTCACCGTTTTCTAAAATCTTGTTACTGCCATACTACAGTGCAATACACACACACGCTGCCTCGATGGCGGTATGGCTTTTATCTTGAATAAAATCTTGACGAAAATTTGAATGAACTTGAAAGAGTTGGGTAACAAAAAAGGATAAGATATTCCGAACGTTATGTTTTTATACCAAGCTTTTTTTGTTGATTCACATTTTTCGATGCTTTTGGATTTCATCAACGCAATTTTCATCTGGGCTGTAACTAAAACAAGGCTTGCTGAGCGCTGTGGAGGTCAAATCGGAATAGTTCATTCTGCGTTATCCATAATTTGCCTCAAAGTTTGCATCCTCGCAGAACGTTTTTATTTCCAGGTCCAGCTTTCTCAATTTATAAAATCCTAATGGCCGGCAAAAACAAAATCGCAAACTTCACGACAATGAAAGCCAAATTGAAAGGACTGGAGGAAATTCTGTCGAGGAATTTTCAAACGTGCAAATTTCTTTTCTCATGTGTTGCCCTCTCATTAGTTCAATAATTGCCTGTTCGAGTTTTGTTGTTGTCGCTTTCGCGTCCGCAGAGGTATTGTCTTCCTTGTTGAAGAAGAACACAAGCTTTGTTATCCTAACCTTCGAGTGCCGTATTTTTCTCCCGGGAATCATTCTTGGTTCCGCGAAGTAGTTCAGTATTCCGTATTCATGCGTGAGCTGTCCCGCCTGCACACTCAGAAAGATGGATGATTTCTTTTGGGATTTGGAAATCGTGGTTGCAGGGGATCGCCCTTACAGATGGCAAAATAATCTATGATGGAATACCCAATATTTTCGTAGAATTAAATTACCTCTTAAAAACAAATGATCGGCATTAATAGTTGGAATTCCGTCAAACAATCCAAACCTTAATTGTAAATAAAGTTTGTGAGTCTGTATTTTCTATCGGCAGTGAATAATGAGTAATAATAATTGGTGTACTGCAATGGGTGTTCCCTGTGTTCCTCATTCAATTAGGAAAATTGGAGGTCCCGAGCTTAGAGTTAGGCATGCTTTCATTTCGTTGAAATTAAACGTTTTTTGTTTTGTAAAGGATCATATTTTTCGGTTCACTGCAGTCCTGTTTTTCAGCACCTTCTACTCTTTTCAACTTTTATCTTGTTTCCTAACTTTCCTTCTTAACTTACTATTTCTATGTGCACGGGATCCTTTACGGGAACACGCTTTGTGCATAGATTCCACGTTCCCTTAACTCCGCACTAAATGATGCCTTCATTCTTCCTCTCTTTGAACATCTTTGTTGTGGCAAGGGAGGCTCAAACTAACTCAAAATCAATCAATCAATATTCAATCTGAACGACATCAGGAGTGTTTTTTACAGGTTTCCACGACACTGAGCTGCAAAAGTTTTCAGTTAAATAGTGTGGCCAATAAATTCGTTTACTGTTTTGTAAAAAGTCAACTTGTATATCCCAATATTAAATGGTACCTTTGACTGTGCTTTTCCGTACGTAAAGCGAGCATTAAACACTATAATTAAGATGAACAGTTATTTATCCCTTCAGTGGGGTACAACTATGTAATATGTTTATGAGAATGATATGAGATCCCTAGCTGATGGTAAGGTAGGCCTTCTTTTTGTTTACAAACGAAAGCATTTTTCTTTGTTTCAGACTATCTTTTTCTGTTTAATGCTTTTGTCTTCTTCTGAACCTATGTTTTCCTGCTTCAACTGTTATCTTGTGTTATTATTCTCTTTCAATCTTCCTACTTCTATGCGCAGTTTGTGGCAACACATCTTCGGCATAGATTCTCCGTTCTCTAAATTTTACCCTAAATGGGGCCATCGTCCTTCTCTCTGAGAAACATATTTGTAGTGGTACGAAGGCTTAAGCTAACTTATAATCTGTAATAGTCTAAATAATTATAGTTGTCAGTTTTCAGCGATACGTAAGAGTTTTTCGCTTAAGTTTTCTAGTTTCACAAAATTGTTGACTCGGAGCTTCATCAAGCTTTGAAAGAATGATTTGCTTAAAAAGAATCCTGCCCATTCTCGTAGTCCACTTTTTCGAACACGCATCTCTCACGATTTTGTAAGAAAACCTATTTAGGTTTTCGGACAGAGCCCGTATTCTTACCTGATCTGCTGTTGAGTTTAAGTTATTGTTTTCGGTAATAAAAGTTCTCAATTGTTTCGGTTTTCTCAGAAGAATTTTTCAGAAATATGCGTCGCGCTCAGAGCTAGTCGGAGATTCCAATTAACGCATTTGCTGATCGCTCTCAGTTACGATGAGCGATGCATGCGCGCCTTTGAGCGCTCTCGCTTTGACTACAATTTGATTTCGTAAACGCCCTCAAACTTTGATGAATGTCGTTAGAGATTCCGTTTGTTAGGCGCTGTCACAGTCTTACTAGTTTCAAGTTATCGATAATTTTAATTGGAAGTAACGTGCATGCTGCTCGTTACAACGCTAAAATGATCATGTCTATTTGTAGGAACTGTGAACCATTCAACAAATACACAAGTTTATTTTAAACTGGATTGGATTCCTGGGTTCACATCATCAAGACCAAACACCAGTCGGATTCATTTGAATTTCGCAAAGTTTGTCTGTATTTTGCAGACTTTTATTTTATAACATGCAAAGTTTTAGACCTGCTTTAAATATGTGTGAATTAATTCACTCACGTTGAAAAATATCATTTTTTAATCGGCTTGCAAAATATGAAAATTACTTACACATGCATCTAAATGATAGCACGTGAGGTAAAAAACTCTTAGTGTTCAATGACAGTTGTCAATTATTTTAAAATGTCATAGTATCTCCCATATTCGTCAATTAATTCAGCGCACGCATGCCACACTGTATCAAGATACTCATCATTTATGGCAATCCTCGCAAAACTCATTCGCAGCAGGCACTGAAAATAGTTTGAGAACGGCTTATAGATAGCACTTAATGTCGCCAATTGCTATAGAGAGAAATTCCTTAATTTGTAGCTGAATATTCTGCTCTGATTGCTCTGCAAATACTAGGTAAAAGTCTTGGGTTAGCACAATGCAGTGAACGAAGGCTGGATGCAAAATTACTCACAGAATTTTAGTCCAACGGTTTTCTGTCACAAATGCAACTGTACTTGCACTTATTTTCATCGGAAAGAACACTAAGCACATATTCAAATACAATTTTTTCATAAACAATGTTTTTGATGAAAAATATTATTGTCTAAAAAGATTTGCTCTAGAAAGATATGCTCTAAAAGAATGATCTACTCAAAATCAATCAAAAATGTCGATATTCAATTCAGAATTTGAAGAATTGGGGGTGGTTCAAATAAGGTGAATGTTAATCTTGTGCACGACTTTTCACCTTCTGCATTCAATTTTGGATCTGGTATTTGAGTCTACTTCAAAAACGGCTCACAACATTCTGAATTTTTAGAAATCTTATCTGTCACTCGCCTAATTGCTAAATTTAATTAGTGTTATTTTTAGACTCCTGAAATTGTAGATGGAAATGCACAATATTTCAGCAGCTGCCAAAATTTTTCATAAATGATAGAAGTTACCTAGGTACAGTTGAACAATTTTGATATTTGCATTTTCTGTAAAGTTCAACATCAATACCAGTTTTACTAAGAACAATGTAAATTTAGCTTAAATAATAATTCTCTTCGGTACGTTCGTCGTACAGCGTTTGGTTCTTGTCCAACATTTCTTCCTATTTCACTGCGCATCGACAATTTAAATACTTCAAATGTGGACCTTCACTTATATCTCACATGTAGATGTGAACTCTGCCTTCTGTTTTATACAATTATTATTCATCTGTTTCATTTTATATTCCTTGGCTTTTCCCAGTTTGGGAATTTCTTCCCTCGATCTTCATCATCAGCAAGAAATTAACTTCTTGAAACTCGCATGGCTCCTAACGTCTGTTTACACTTGAAACTATGCTTTCTTATTTTAACTATCAGAAAGAGTTTACCAGCGAGTTTTCCAGTCCCACAGCATCTACCTTTGCTTAAGTCTTCCTTGCTTTCCTTTCTCGCCGATGTTAAGCATCACAAAAAAATCCCTTGAAGTTTCTTTAGGAGAATTTACCTCTACAGAGTTCGGGGATTCTCGACGTTACATGAAAACATTCGACGCCTTTTCTTACTTCGCGTGTCTGAGTCCTAGAATTTACGACTCACCCTTTGAGAATATTATGGCCGATAGTGTCGCACCTCTCGAATTTCACCGTGTTTCCCAGAGCGTGGCTTACTTTGCACGATGTAAGTTTTGTTGTTGGTTCAGCCGGCTCTTTATCGGGTCCATTTAGCCAATCCACAGGGGTCTGGCGTCTCCCGTGCCTCTCTAAAACCATACCGTGAACGAAACTTTCGTGTTATGCTTTGTTACCTGCTACTGGTTCGGAAATACAGCTTTGAAACACATGTTATTACGAGATATGTGCATGAAACCGGTGATGTTTCTTGAAATATGCAGTCATATGTTTCTTCACAGCATTAACACTTGTCAAGAAATTACATGTGAAGCTTTTAACATAAACTGAGTAAATGTTTTTCAAACTTATTTTCACCATACTTGAAACTTTTCAGGCATGAGAAAATTTTCGAGAAACGATGAGAAGTTTTTTAACTGTAAAGTTTAATTTTTTTTTATATAGTATAAGACAGTAAATTTGTCTTTAGTCCTGGCTGTGACATGCACGCACGACCTGCACCAGTAGAGGATACTGATTGAATGGAGGTGCACACCGCGTATTTTCTACCCTGAGGAAATACAGCTATTAAATCTATTGGAATTACCACTCTTAGGTGTAAAATTTGAAGTCCCAAGCTGAAGGTAAGGAGTGCGTATCATTGGGTGATACTTAGTGTGTTTTTTTTTTGAACAGATCATATTTTCGGTTCACTGCTGTCCTGTTTTTCAGCTCTACTATTTTTTAGTTCATCTCTTATTCTGTTTTATAGGCTTCTTTCTCAATTTCCTGCTTCTTTGTGCAGATAGCTTGTGTGGGAACACACTCCGTGCATAAATTTTACATTCCTGAAACTCCATATTAAAGTAAATGTTGTTTTTCTCTTGTGTTAAGGAAGTTTTACTAATCAAAAACTCCCTTTTTACTTTTCTGAAACCGAGCCTAAACTTCTATTTTCAAAATTATAACTGCAGCACTCATGAGTGTTACGTCAGTCAAGATTGTCACAGCAGTCACGATTGTCACAGCAGTCACGATTGTCACAGCAGTCACGATTGCCACAGCAGTCACGATTGCCACAGCAGTCACGATTGCCACAGCAGTCACGATTGCCACAGTAATTGGGATTGCCTCAGCAGTCAGTTGCCACAGCAGTTAAGAGAGCCACAGCAGTCAGGATTGCAACTTCAGTAAGGAGTATAACAGCATTTAGAAAGAATTCTGTATGTACTTAGCAAAGATGAGGATCAGAACACGATATCGTACGCAGCTGCTGCCAGAGCGCAGTTCCAGCCGCGTAACTGACACCAGAAATGCAAGTTTGGCGCCTCATGTTCAAATTTATTTCAGAACCCACTAAACAGCTCCCTAATGTGGACCTGGACAATGTAGCTTCGAAAACATCGTTTTTGCCCGCGTCTGCTGCTCAAGAATAGAAACAATCGGCGAGTTTGCGTTCTGATCCCTGCATCGATTTTCTTTTTTTAGCCCTCTCGGCTATTCATGGTGAGGAGACCATGGAGATTTGTTCATCACAAAACTTCGCTCGTATATTTTTTAAAATTGTTTTTGGCAAGATAAATGGACATGCTTGTCATATAGAAATGTTGACATGGGCTTCATTCCTTTCATTTGTGTCCTTTTATGACCTTAAGATATACGTGAAAATGAAGTTTCTTAAGATCCTATTTCTTTTAAAGTTCTTGCAGGCTGGATCAATTTTTACATGAATAACAAAGCATTGTTCGAGAGAGAACAAAATTTTCCGTAATTTTCAGGGCGAAAGAAACAGGACAACTGATGCTTGCCAGTTGATTTACCCTGACTGCGACACGAAAAAAACTCAAATAAATCGACGCTCCTCATTTTCTGACATATTATTGCGTGCAGTATTTTTGTTCATGCTCGTGCAAAACAGTTTCCGAGACTCAGATAATTATTAAGAAGCAAGGCTATGGCAGTTTTTTGAGTCAAATCAACGTTTTTCTGTAAACAACCTTCGTACGTCGTAGTCCGGCAATGACGGAACGCATGCACACATTGCAACCTCTGGGATGAGGTTCATCGAAAAATATCGTGAAACCAGTCTATGGAGAATGTTTTTAATTTTAAATGTTTTTCTCCCCTTTAGGCTGTGGGTATTGATTATTTTCTTGCATGTTTTTCTATGGCTTCTGTTATTTAGATCGAACTTGTATAATTTGTCTACATTAACATTATGGTTTTCCATCATGTCAAGATGAGATTTAATTTTGTGGCCTAGGAGTTGCAGTCGTAAATACCTTCAGCCGTTGTTTATTTATGATTGCAAGTTAGAAAACCTCCCCTCAGGGGGATACAACTGTTGTATCCTTGGGAATTAGCGCTCCCAGGGGGAAAATGTGAGGTACTTAGCTGAGAGTTAAGTAGGCCTTCTTTTTGTAGGTATAGAATGTTTTTTGTTTTGCTAAGGGTAATTTTTTTTCGGTTAACTGCTGTCCTGTTTTCTTGCACCTCTGACTTTCTTCTTCAACTTTTATCTTGTTTCACAGCCTTCCTTCTTATCTTACTGTTACTATGCACACGGTATCCCTTGCAGGAACACCGTTTGTGCATAGAATCCACTTTTCCTTAACTCCCTACTAAATGGTGCCTTCATCCTTCCTCTCTTTGAACATCTTTGTTGTGGTAAAGGGGAGCTACAACTAATTTAAAATCAATCAATCAGTCAGATACCCTTAATTAAACAACTGTTTGCCATGGAGAAATGAAATTTGCTGTTATGTACTGAAATTTCATAAATAAATGGCGAAGAATAACAAAACTTCGAAAAAATTGCCTGTATACTCGTTTTACATCAAAGATGTTTAGTGCATTTGATGATGTTGAAATTTTCCTTATTTCTTAATTAGAATATATTGTCAAAATCTTCATCAGTTTTTACCCACGACTCAACTTTCACATTTAAACGTCACGTATTTTCCCGGTAATAAGAAGGAAGCGCGCCAAGATTTTATCAAGAGCACACTTTTTCTTGGAATTTGGGATCCCCTTAAAGCTCAAAATAAAGTGGCAAGTTTTCCCTCATCAGAGAAGCAGCTTACCTAGAAAAACATGCATCGGGTCTTCCTTGAGAAATACCCTTCTTGAAAATACTTGAAAATACTTCATCAAAACGGCACCCTTGTAGTAACACATGTTTTTGTTACACTAGTGTTGAGTAGGCTCCCCAGATCTATTTGTTTCGTTTTTTTCACAACGTGCATTACCTTCCTATAGCAGTGCTAGTTTTTCCAGCAGGAAAACATTGATAGAAATTCTGGCACTCATTTCTTTACTAGTGAACTATCCGCTACAGAAAAGGGCTTGCATTTTTTGGACATGAAATTGGAGGGAAAATATGCAGAGTGGCCTAACAAATTAATCAGAGGTCAAAACTGGCGGAGTGGATTAAGTGATAATTTCACCTCATAGCTGAGTAGATGTCTTTCAGGCAGAGTGGCCTAGTTCCTAGTTCAGTTCCCATGCAGGTATTGTAACTTAGCAAGAAAAAGCCAGTTTGACAACTCTGCGATGAACACCACGCCTCTTACTTGAGTGTCCTAAAATTCTGTGTTTTGAGGGTTAGGCAACTCTACATACTTGCCCTCCAATGGGGCTTTTTCGTATTGTTCGTAATTACAGGTCAGAAGTACCCTCCCTGGAAGCCCTCATTTTTGACATGAACTTATTTTCAACATACTTGATTTCGACATAAACGTGTGTTTCTTCATCTCTCGAAACGCACATCCTTTTTTGGCTTAGAAGTATCCACCACGGAAGATCCTCATTCTCGTCAGAACCTTGTTTTTTTCATAGCTCTTGCAACACATATCCATTTTTTAGCTTAGAAGTATCCTCCCTGGAAAGACCTCGTTTTATTTTCGGAACGTAGCCTCCCTAGAAACACTTGCAGCTTATTGCCGGAGAAGAGCTTGGAATGCCTTCCGCTGATTCTTGGTAGCATTGCGCTGGTCACATTTTGGCACAGCACGCCTTGCTCAGGCTCTTCATTTATTGGTTCTCATTCTTTTCGCTGCTCCCAACTTAAGGTTCCTGTTTACCGCTCGAGAGGACTGTTGCCAGTTTGAGGTCGCCTGGATTTGAGAGTGTTTGCTCTGTTGTTTTTATCTCGAAAGCGCCTGTTTTCCTTGGGTTTGAACCACCGGCTTGAAAGTTCTCCTTGAATTGAACTGCAGACGTTCAGTACGAGAAATGTAAAACTATTTATGCGTCATCAGCGCGTATAGAGTCGAAAAATCTTGATAGAAGCTGAATATTTTTAACGTTTTCTACGAAAAAATTAATTTTTCAGGAATTTTTAGTATTTTATGTAGATTTGTTGGAAATACACCAGTTTCCTTTTAGATTACGTGATTTTGTTGGCGCATTTTTCTTCTGTGTTCTTTCTTCAGCTCCCACAAAAAAACGCACCACTGTCACTGTTTGACAAGCGAAGGTGTTTTATTAGGACAGCTTTGGGAAACAATGTGCGAGAACTGCATTTACACAAAAATACATAGAAAAATTCATACCGAAACATACATCGTAGTGAGCTAGGATTAATCAACTTTTCTATCAGAAGCTCAAACTTCAAATTCATTTCATGTTTTTATTTACAAGGAAAATATCCCATGGAGTCGTTTGTTCAAGGGAATAACTTTCATGCTACTTTTGCAAAAGTCTGCGCTTACCTTAAATCATCCTTGCTCACTTTGCGTTCACTCGAAGCAACATTGCATAATTTACTTCTGATCTCTTGCGATGGTCTTTCATTTGAAATTCCCTTATTTCAAACTTCAGAGCAGCAACATGCAAAAGTGAACTTTGATTGCAGCAATAAATAAATGGATATACGTACATACATCCACCATCGTTAAAAATTACGCGTCTTACGAATAATGTGTTGAAGTGTTTTGTAAGTGGTCTAACACAGGGTTAAACATAGTTTTCAAGCAAGAGTTCCAATTCCTGAGCAGTTTTTTCCTCCTTGAAATTTCAGTTCGTATTTCAGTTCATTGGCGATCATCAGAAAAGGCAGATAGAGTGTCGACTGTTCATTAGCCAGTAGGTTTAGTGAACCAGGCCCCTTTGATTGCACTCCTTCGGTCTCCTTTGTCTCCTCTACAGCAAAGACGTCGCATCTCATGTTGAGCCTCCACCTCCATGTACGGAAAAGAACAGAAATTAATTTTTGCTTAGGGTTTTTTCTAGTTATTTGAAAATATTTTATTTCACTTTAAGAATGTATTCGCAACGATTTCCTCATCTTCGGAAATGAGCAAGCAGATTTATTTGCTCTGCAGTTTTGTCAACTAAAGTTTCGTGTTCGTTCGAGAAGTTCTATTATTTGCGCTACTATACCGTATATATAGAGCTGTAGTCATTGCGCCCTTCTTTAGTTGTGCTGCGTGCCACCCGAATGTGCTCCACGCAGATACTTACAGTTTTCGTGAATTGAAATAGCAACTTTTAAATTCTGAGGAAGCCATCGTCTAAGTAGTATATCGACGTCAGCTGCAAGAATTTCAAGTTTCCTTGAAAACTCGAGAAATGCTGGCGTGTAGAATTTTCTGAGTACCAGATTGTTGTACGTTTTTTCAGTATTTTTTTTACTTTTTCTGCTCATCAGCAAGAACGAGCTCTTAAATTCCAGCAACTAAGCTGATGTTGCTGACGTTCTGCGGGCATTAGCCGTCCGTGCAGCAAACTGGATACCGCGGCTCAGGCGCGTGACTCCCACACTTCTCTTTGAAACCTTCGCGGTCAAATTTACTCTGAGTGGTAAGCAAATTTGCTCTTGGGTGACCATTACGCTAGTGAATTAATGTTTCTGTGATAAAGATATTATTGAACGAGTGAATTAACGCTTTTGTGATAAAAATAATATTCAACGAGTGATTTAAAGTTTCAATGGCAAGCATATTTTCGCACCAGCTCATGATCATACATGACTAAGTGCACAGAAAAGTCCTGAATTTGATGACCCATCGTACAATTTGTGAGGATGTGTGTTGTCTTCAGGTTAACTTTTTCACTGAAACCGAATCGCGTCTAATGAACTGAAACCAGTACCAAATTTCGAATTATCGATAATGTGCTGGAAACCTTACCTCCACCTTGGACCCTTGCCTGATTTTTATTTTCAAAAAGTCTCTATTGTTTTACACAATCTCATTATTCTCTTCACAAGGAGCTCACCTTTATATCCAAACACTCGAGGGAAATTTATTGAAGAGCCACTCCTCCATCGATCTTATCTATCTGCTCCTATAAGTGCTTGAATTTGCTCCAAAATGATTTCATGAATAGCCATTTAGTACAGCATCACACAGTAGATCTCGAAGGCGATCGCTTGCACAGAATTTAACATATGCGCTGTTTCAAGGATGACACGCAATCGGATAGCACCGATTAGTAAGGCACGAGAGACGCATGAACATAATCTAAAGCGAATGGTTATTGTATCGGTTATACGCGCTTGGTTTTTACAGAAATCTGGAGACAGCCATAAACAGGGAAAAACATCAGCGATAAGAGAAACAAAAACAGGCTGAAACTAATGACTTCTGAAATGTTGGTTGAACAACACAAACTCGCTCTGTTAATATTGACCTGTTACACTAAATATTTGTGGCATGGGAATGCAATCTCAGAACAACACTTCTGTTTGTTGCAACTTCCTAGAACAAGTCAAACGTTTTTTCGAGTACTCTCTGTCATTTCTGTGAGAGTGGCAACTTTTTCTGGTTAATCATTTCTCTGATGAAGCCAGATTCATTCCAATCAGCCCATGAATGACGGAATAATAACATATATTTCTGTAGCGTAACATGTATTGCTGCTACGAAATTGTGATAGTTGTTTATGTTGGCTTATTAACGTTTGGAAATCTATGTTTATCTTGATAAACGTTGATCTTTTGCGACACTAATATTTTTGCGCTCATTTCAGAGTTAGGAGAGGACAAGTTTTTCTTCTTTAGTGTTGCTTAATGAGGTAACTCCTCTGTAGAACTCTGTCGATATCGAAATCGTTTCCCTTGGTTTAATGTTACTGTTGAAAAGAACTTCATTTGCGCCTGAAGGTGGAGTTTAAATTTCATGTAAAAACTTTTTCCATTCATGTGTTTGGTGATCGTGTCTAAAGTGATCGATCCGGTTAATTTTTTCCGTTGAATTTTAACCGATGGTTTTACTTTTTTTACCAGCCTACCCTTTACTCCCAATAATTATTTCACAATATTTATCTCGCGCTGATATTGATGTACCTTTTATGTTGAGAGACATATCAGTTGCATCAATTAATCCTTAATTTTTCGAGTGCTGATTTGATTTTACTTCTAATTTACATAGTTTAAATCACTGTTTTTGCCCCTCACGTGGAGACAACTATTGTATCTATGGGAATTAGCACTCCCAGGGGGAAAATGTGATGTCCTAAGCTGAGAGTTTGGTGGGCCTTCTTTTTGTTGGAATAAAATCTTTTTGTTACGTTAAGGACCATCTTTTTTTTAAATCACTGCTGTCCTGTTTTACAGCACCTACTACTTTCTTCTTCGACTTTGATCTTGTTTCATAGTCTTTTTCTCAACTTTCTGTTTCTATGCCCTTTCTGAATAGATTCCGCGTTCCCTTAACTCCAGACTAAATGGTGCCTTCCTCCTTCCTCCTTTTGGGTCGCCTTTATGGCTGATAGGGAGGCTTAAACTGATAATCTAATCACTGTTTTAGAGTTATGACAACAGTTGTGTAGTACGATGATCACTGTAATTTGTCAAACGTTGTCTTGAATGATTTCTATTTTTCATTCACTTTCAAAGGACAATTTATGTTCTTTTCTGTACAGTTTAGCTTAAACTACGAATGTTGATAATGAATAGCTGATAATAGTTGAATGATCATCATTTCTAATATACATAGTGTCTATGTCCAAATTTTAGCCTATTTAATTTGCATTAGGTATGATATGTATTTCTAAACAAATGTTCACTCTGCTTAAATCGCAAATTCACTAAAAATATAAAAGGGAAGAATGTGCCAATAAAATTAGTCATTTTTATTCAAAAGAAAGAAAAACCGAAAACGTTTCGGAGACCAGCTCCATCATCAGTTCTGTAAAATACAAAATATGATCAATCTAACGCAAGTATGAAAACACTGTCTATACTAAATTCTAGAATTTCCAAAAATAAAAAAAAGACAACTATGCATTAAATATCTGAAGGGGATATGAGCTAAGCATGTTGTTTAAAACTAGTTTTTCCTTAAAAATGTGCGAAGATTCTAAAATCCTAAGGTCAAAATCACGGAAAGAACTGTCTACTCTTTTAAAATCACCATCACGAATTATTGCACTACCTTTCTCAGCATGGCTGCGTATTGCTGAATGAGGAGGATTAGCCGCAAGAGTAGCAGAGCACCGTGTAAGTTTTCGTACTTGTAACTTGTTGGCTAATCCTCCTCAATCAGCAATACGCAGCCATGCTGAGAATGGTTGTGCAATAATTCGTGATGGTGATTTTAAAATAATAGACAGTTCTTTCAGTGATTTTAACCTTAGGATTTTAGAATCTTTGCATATTTTTAGGGAAAAACTAATTTTAAACAACATGCTTAGCTCGCATCCCCTACAGATAGTTGATGCATAGTTCCCTATTAAAAATTAAAGGAGTGGCATCGGTGATTCCTGGGAGCGCACTCAGCCCTGAATGGTTGAGGCATCCATGTTTCCCTTTTGATTCGGATTCGAAGTGTCCACTTTATAGGCGCCCCTGCACCTTTGTCCCAACCGGTGGCCACGCATGGCTCAGCATGAAGCATTACCGTCGCGCTCCCAAGGCGCGACCAGTTTCCCCTATTCACCATCGGAGAATCATGAGAGGCCCAGGATGGCCACCTCTTAATTTGATTTTTTAAAAAACGGCTGCGCACAGCTGATTTCCCATTAGTTACACTTTCCAACCGTGAGACTTCTCAAACCGATTATAACCAGTTTGCCCTTGAATTACCTTAGTTCTTGAGCGATGAATCAATTCACCATAAGCAAACACGGTTGATAGCACAATAAAAATGTACCAGAGTATATAAAGTAAATACCCTACTACTAATGCGCAGAAAATTTCAAGGGCCCGTGTTGATTATTAGGCTGACATGAATGGCGCATATTTGTGACGTATAACAACTTATGCCTGAAGTTTTCACAACGCAATAACTAAGGTAATTAATGGGCACCTGGCTATATTTGGTTGAGAAGCGTCAACGGTTGAATGTGCAATAATGGAAAATCAGCTGTACGCAGCCTTGGAAGCGATAGCATGTAGGGAACAATAAAATGACTTTACAATCGATTTCCTTTATTAAAGTGTCTGAATAAATATCCTCTGTATATAACATTAACTTGAACAAAATTTATCACTAGGCCCTTCCCCCCCAGAGGAGGGTGGCCGACATCATTGAGCCCATTCATTCTCCCCACATGTCATTCACACACACTAAGTTCCACATCTTAGCTCCCGTGGGGTGAGGCCTCCCCGGTTTCCCGTGTTGCTTCGGTCAGGGCATCACGATACTCCCTGTGACTTCCGCAGCATCCGAAGCCGCATCATAGCAGCAACTCGCACACCAGCGGCTTAGAGCTGAACCCTCAGGTGCGACACCATCACATCGAGATGGTGTTGCCACATCGGGTTCTTGGTTGCCCTGTGGTAGGAGTGTGACATTCTTCGAAACTGATGCAAGCTCAGTTCGCCGGCGTCCTCTATGACCATCCTAGTCTACGGCACCTGAAAAAATAAATAACAAGTTAACTAAATTATGGCAAAAAACAAAAGCTAATTAATGCAAAACCAACGCATATTCAAAGACTCGCAATCGTGCTCGCCGTGGCACAGTGGTTAAGGGCATCGCCCTTGGATGTAGGAGTAGAGAGTTCGTATCCCGGCGCTGGCGCGGCGATTTTCCTCGTTGGGTATAAGAAAAAGCTCAAGCACAATACCTCACTCAACCCAGGTGTCGGAAATAGGTACCGGCTCTACGGGGGAACCGTCATGGTGTCCTATATATAGTGTTGGTTATGAGGCATTTGAAAAACCAATCCTCAAGATCATTTGTATCAGGCTTGATTGGAAATAAAGCATCCTTAGATGCCGATGTTTGTTTTTTGTTTTTCTGCTTCGTTATAGTAACAACGTCTAAAGCATATATATTAGTGCTTAGGCCTCCCTGTCTGCAAGAAAGGTGGTGCAACGAGAGGATTAATAAAGGAAACATCTAGTACGGACACATACACGGGAAATCTATGCACAAGGTGTGTTCCCACATAGGACATTCTTGTGATTTAAAACGTGTGTTGCTGCAGAGGACATTAGCGCATAAATACAGCAAGTCAGAAAGAAAGTTCAAACAAGAAAAAAAGCTCAAGAAAGTACAGGTGCTGAAGAAAAGGATAGAATTGAACCGAAAAAATTAGTCCTTAATTGCCAAAAAAAAACTATTCCTTTTCAACAAAAAAAAAGTCTACCTAACCATCAATTCGGGCCTTCACATTTTCCCTGTTGTTGCATTAATTCCTCCAAATGAAATAACTGTCCCCCTGAAGGGTATCAAAAGCACATCGAACAGTCTTCTCTTAGCATTTCTCAAATCCACTGGATCTTATTTCAAATCGGCATCATTAGACTCATTAATCGCCTGATAGCATGTTTAACAATCTGTTTTTAACATTCTTCCCACACGCACCAACGTTTGATACTCTTTTTCTCATGTTTGTTTTGACCGCGTCACTAAACTCACCGTTTTCAGCACCACAGGAGACCAAATATTTGAAAACACTAATTTCTTCTGAGCCTCTTTATTCCACATCACATTCATTCCTCCGTACAACCTTTCATTCGAATATTTGCAGACTCGACTCGAACTTTAACAAAACTACTACAGACTTACATAGACAAATTCGCCACGAGTGAGCTACTATAGATCTTCATCTGCAAGTTCACACTATACTGCATATATCAATATTCAGATCTTACTTGTAACAAATCGGGTTAATCGGGCCACGGTTCAGCCGGCGGGATGCTCGCTCACATAAAAATCCACAGATTTGTTCTATTATTGTGAAATTTGTCTAAATATAATTCACCTGTGAGTCCATTCCAAATAAAATAAAATAATTTTTTTTAACCCAACATATTTGCGTCTTCCTTGGGAGGTAGTTTGTGCAATTATATGAGATGTAGCCTAATCGGAATGTTAAAATACACCTGAAGACATCCACCGACAAATACACCAAACCCACCGTGAGAGTTGAAGATGTTTTTAACACTAATAGCACATCAAAAAGAAAGTTTTGTACATTTACCTTTCAGCGCGTCTCGAATTGCTGCTTTTACAGTACTTCGTGGCTCTGCACTGAAGTCTGGAATTTCGCTGAGACAGTCTGTAGAAAATGGGTTCATTTTTTAGGAAGAATATATGTACACAGCATAGATAGAGAGATCAAAAAATATTTTAGTTCGAGCTCCTCTGAGCAAAGCATTCAGGGAGTTTTTTAATTCAGCTCAGAACGTATCAAAATAATATAAAACTTGTCAAAGTTTGAACCCATACATTGAAATCGAAATTTTTTATTTAAGGCTTCTAAAAAATTGGGAACGCTTAATGTTTGGTTCAAAATCTACGTATACATTTGTCTGAGCTATTTATTACATTTATTTGTGATGAGTACTTTTGGAGTTTGAATTGCAGCATAACACATAAGAAAAGGCAATAAATTAAATTTTGCAGCTTTAGCACACCAGACCTAAATTGCAGCTTTTGCACACCAGACCTAATTTCTAATTGACTTGGTTCATGTCAACTTCATCAAGAGTATAAAACAGAATAAATAAACTTGAATCTCAGAAAAGGGATATAAACAGGACAAAAACTGGAGCTAAAGTACACACTGACTGATTAACGCATGTTGGGCATGAATTGTCCTTTCGTGAATCCTAAAAAAAGGATCCTACCTATTCCTACGGTGATGGAGGCAACATTTTCTTTATAGTTGATTCGAGAAATATCTTGCTACACATAATTAATTTCCTATTCTGTTCATAAAATATCTTTTGATTGGGACCATCACAGACTTCCTTTCCTAAACTATCAGATCCTTTTCAAAGACTAAGCCTAGGGCCTTGAATACATATTTACTCACTGGTTGCTTGAGGGAAGGAATTCCTCAGTAGCTACTACTGGAACAGAGAAGCCTGTGGGTTCCATCTCCTCACTTGAGTCTGATTCCTCTGTAACAGTGCATCATTATGAGCGTAAATATATGAGTTACATCAATTAGTTTAAGAATCCCTACCCACAACAAAAGGTGTTCCAAAAAAGAAACAATTAAGAGGCCATTTAGTATACACACTTACACAAGGAATGTATGAACAAGGTGGGGGAGATCCCAGTTTGGCAACAGGTATTCGTTGCATTAGAAGGCGAACAAAGTCAGAAGGAATTCAGATTAGAAAAAATTTCAAGATGATGATCTACAGTGCAGAATAACACAAAAGAAATGACCCATAAAAATTGTTAGCACCGTAACAACACCTATTCGATTTTAACAAAACAAAAGCTTACCAAACTATGGGCTAAGGTCCTTGCATTTTCTCCCTTATACATAATTACTTCAGACAAAAACGATCATTGCATTCCCTCACATGGATGACAATATTTGTCTCCATTGGATGATGTAAGAATTTTTGAGGTGTTTGAAATGCATGGATGTGATCAAAGCTGTCATAAGTAGGCAATATATTTTTGCATCCATGGAAAGTTTTGATAAATAATGTAATTATACAATAATATGTATGCATAGAAAACATGCTTCATATTTGAGTAAACCCGGTTATACTTATAATCAATGAAGTACAATGAGAACAACAGAAATACTCATATTGCACAGGGGAACGAAACAAGTTACGTCTGACTCCAGTGCCAACTTTGGTTCTTGGACTTCTGCGTAGGATAACTTCACGAGTTGTACGGTGGACAGCTGGATCAGCTGCTAGAGTCCTCAGCACGCTGATAATTATCTGTCAAAAAATTCAGACCATATTGGCTTTGATATTACCAAATTGCTGTTCAGAGCCTCAAAAAAACAAAAATTCTCCGCACCTACACTGGCAAAGGTATAAATTTAAGCTAAGTATAATATTTCAGTTGTAATTTTAAGTGAGTAGTATCTCTAATGCATGGTTTAATTGACTTGTTCACAGAAACCATTTAAATGACACACCTACATACTGGCTCCTTCCACAATATCACTACTGCATGACCATTCTGATCTGCATATCCTCATTCATAAATCTATTTGAAAAGACTTGCCCACTACCAACTACCTCTACATTCACACCAGGTTTTTGGCCATTTCTTTCACACCTCACCCACCAAAACCACTCATTCCATTCCTCTGACTATATTATTACAGGAACTATGTGAATAAAATTGTAAAACACACAAAAAATGCTGTAAATTAAATCAACTATTAGCGTCTATTTAATGTCTTACCTGAATGAGCAGCAACTCTATCAAAAGAGAAAGACGCCCACTTTTTTTCATCAGCCTGAGTAGCCACATTTCTGCTTGTGGGCCAGTACCCTGCATTTAGGCACAATTTGCCAGGTATTATCTGAGAAAAAAATCTCTAAGAATTTTTTATCCATGATAACCTGCAAAGAAACACAAATTTCAGATATAATACATTTTGACTCCTAAGAATGATTAGGAGTGTGTGTGAGAGGCTACTTGATGTGCTAGTGAGAAGAGTGGTGGCTGGGGTGTGTGCCTATTATGATTTAGTAAAGAGCAAGTTAATGCAGTAGAAAGCAAAGTTCCGTGGACTTAGGGTCATGTGACAGGTAAAGGAAGCAGGAAAGAAGAGGTATGTTGTATAGTGCGAGAGGCAAGAAAAGGCTATATAGGGTGTGCAGGTGAAAGTGAAAATTAAATTCAAGGAAATTTCAAGGACATTGAAACAAATGTCAAAGGCACAAACTTTAGGTTAATATCTTGTATTGTTACTAAAGTTCAATTTTTGAGAAGATATCAAATGAAATTAGTTAATAAAATTGGGAATTGAAGGTAAAATGAATAGCCATATCATTTGAAATTAAAAATGATATATTTATTTAAGGCATAGAGATAATGCAAATATTTTTTGAGCCCCTACCAGCCAGTTGATCAAAAAGTAATTATTACCTATTAAATTAGATTAGATAATAATATTAGTTAGTTTAGGGATCCTCAACAAATGAGATCCAAAGAGAGGAAGGAAGGAGGCACCATTTAGTATGGAGTTAAGGGAACGTGGAATCTATGCAGAAAGGACATAGAAACAGTGAAAAGAGAAAGGAGTTCATGAAACAAAATCAAAGTTGAAGAAGAAAGTAGCAGGTGTTGAAAAAACAGGACAGCAGTGAACCGAAAAAAAATTGGTCCGTAACAAAACAAAAATCTATGTTATTTTAAAAAAAAGAAAGCCTACCTAACCTTTAGCTCGGGCCCTCACATTGTCCCCCTGGGAGCGCTAATTCCCATACATACAATAGTTGTATCCCCCTGAGGGGGATACATACCTATTAATATTTCAGGTACAGTATATGGAAATTGCTTAGTAGGATTTCAACATTTCTCTAGAGCTAATTGTTTCATCATAAGCTATTGAACAAATTAACTATCTATCTGCAGGTCGTCAATTAATGAATGGCTGCAGCAAACTAGTAAGGAAGGTAAAGAAGAATAGAGCAACTAATATTAAACTAGCTGGAAAATGAAGCAAGCAAGAAAACAAAAATTAATTTTACATATGGTCTCAGTAGTATTCTAATCTAAAAATGCATTTTTGTTTCTACAAATCATTTATGATACGCATTACTTTTTGATTGGATGGGGCTTGGCTTTTTTTATACTAGCTACATACAAAATTTTCATTGGTCTTTATTTCACAAGAAATTGCACATTGTCAAAATCCATCAATAGAATCAAGCGGTGACAACTCATAAAGGAATGTTAGGAATTTCCCTAATGTGATGAAAAGGAATAGATAAGTGTAAAAACTTCACAACATTGAAACAAAAAGTACATAGAATTGCAACTAATAGCTACTGAGAGTGGGCTACTTCTAACAAGCTCTACTATTATAATGATTTTATGTACTCCTGCATGTCATTAAGCTATGTGCTTTCTTGATTCATGTCTTTATCTCATTTTTGACTTTTGAAGAAATGGAATGGGGAATGGCTTTCTTTATTATTGCAGTCTAAGGCAAATGAGGTTACAAGATCTACACCAAGCTCTGCAATTAAAGATAAGGGACCAGGTTTATGGTGCGAAATATCTAATTTGCACAAAAAATCCTGGTTAGATCTTAGCTTTGTATCATTATCTGGAAGAACAACATGCCCACCAGCATATATTCCATGTTGATGACACCTGTCACATGAGTTGTAGGCATTATGATTTACAATTTTTTTTCAAATCAGCCCTAGCAACAGCATCACAAACCAATGCCTAAATTTTACTCCTACTCTGTGAGCACTAATGATACATCCTTCAGCAATCATTTAACCAAGTTCATCTACAAATAATCTAAGAAATTCATTAACATCAGGCATTTTGTTAGAATTTGGACTCCCAGATAAATAAAACCCTACACAAATAATTTTGGTTTACTAGAGCACAATTGAATCAGTATTGGGTATGTATGATTTTTTCTGGAATCTTCAAACAAAGGAATTCCGTCTATGTTGACATTCATATTTACAACATTTTCTTGGTAATTTATTGAATTCAAATATTTTACCACAGATGATTGCCAGTTCATACAGTGCGCATATCGTCCATGGTACATTTTTTTACCAAACATTAAATCTTCTTTCATTTTTTGAATGAGCATGCTGTCAAAATTATTCCAGGAAAGTAGCAACCCAAGTGATGTAAAAGGATGCTCACAGTACTATTGGGAACCGTTGGACAGTCGGCTAACAATTTCCTCAAAGCATTTTCCACCTTGTCTTTGGGCGTAATATTCAGTGGAACGCATTCAGAAAGAGCTGCAGTGGCAATGTCACTTCCATTATGTTGTCCTTCAAAATTAACAATGCTAAATTGAGTTTCTTCAACCTCTTCAATGCATTCTTGGGTAGAGGTTCTTTCCCATTTAGCAGGACTGTTTTTTTTTTAATCAATGTTCTTTTCTCTAGCTCTTTCACAACAACTTCTCCTGCGACGCGTTTGCTGTCGCTTGGACAGCAGAGAATATGGTATTCTATTCATACTCTGAAAATTGAAATTTAAACTTTAACTTTCTTTAGACATCATCACAGGGTATGAATTTTGGGTAATTCTTTAATTTAGGTACAGTGAAATTTTGGTATTGTTCTTACTACTTTTAAAATTTTAAATAATTTTTGCTCTTATGAACGCTGATTAGTGAATAGTCTGTTGATAACGTTCAGAATTAATTAATTCAGCTGTATAACACCGGCTAGCCATTTTTGACAACCCATCTTAGATCCTTCCCGAATTACCCTGACAAAAGGGTAATTTCTGAACTATAAGACGTACAATCTTGAAATTAAGACCAAATTAATGCTCGTGACGAGTACAACATTTTTATGTAATTGAAAAATTTTTTACGCCCCTGTGGGGGGACAGGAAGAGGGGCTCTCGTGGCCCCTCAATTGTCGGCCGATTTTCTCTATAAGGCTAATTTTAAACGCGTTATAATTTCTGAATTATTCCACCTAAAAATTTGAAATTGGTTTCATTTTAAACATCAATTCATTCTCCATTCAGGAGTGTATAATAAAAGTCTCATACGCTTCCTGGGGAGGCATGGATAGAGGTCTTCCTAAGCTATCAATCGTCGGCCGATTTTCTCTGTAAGGCTCATTTTAGACACGTTATAATTTTTGAAATATTCCACCAAAAATTTTGACATTTTTTTTTCATTTTAAACATCAATTCATTCTCCATTCCGGAGTGTATAATAAAACTCTCAAACGCTCCCTGGGGATAAAAGAGAGCAACGTTCTCCTAGCCCAAAAATTCGCGC
>JACJUY010005969.1:41358-54865 GCA_014220935.1 Platorchestia sp. MABIK | reverse complement strand
AATGAACAGAATTCGTCTCTAGAGGTTGTGGAAGCTAAAAATAAATTCAGAGATAAGCCAATCTCGTTCAGATAAGGCGGCCCACTTCCTCACACGTTGTGTTATGTGTTAGACAGAATGATGGCGTCGAAACAGTTTTCCAACATTTTCGAACAAGAGAATGAAGCCGCCATTTTTGATTGATCTAGGCCCTAGCCCATTTTATATTGAGTTTATTGAAGAGTCTGTAGCCTGTACTTTCACAGAGCAACTGATGCACAGAACCGGTGAAGTTCAGCTTTAAAATGCTAAAGATCGAAATTACACTCGAAATGTTGCATAAAGAGGAAAAGGGATCTCGAGACAGGCTCCAGTCGAGTGTGTGATGTTTGAATAAGAATTGGGTTTCGTATAAATAATGATCCTGATTAAACCTTTTGCTTTCCTTGAGTTCAGAGTTATCTTTTTATTGAAAAATGGATTTGCTCTTTGATCCTCAAATTACTTTCGGATCTTGAATTTTTTTAAATATTTCCAAGGTAAAATATCATCCTTAAAATCATGTGAAGTAAAAGAACAGCTTTAGGCAGAGCGACTGAGCATGTTCGCAGAATGAACATGTTCAGCGAACATTCTGAATGTGTTATGTTTTTACTACGCGTACTCTAAACTTGACGATGATCTGTGAAGATAGTTCAAAAATTCATATTTCTTACTCGTACATTATGCTGTCAGTCAGACAGCATTTCTGCCTCGTTTTTCATTTCAACTATTCCTATATTCTTAAAAATGTAGTACAAATTTTTATTCACACATGATCTAGAATGTTGTAGATACCCTGTTCTTCTCAAGTAGACTGTGTTGACGAAAGTTTCTAAAAACGGCCTAAAATTGTACAAACTTCAAACATCTGTGTGATGGATAAATATTTTAAAACTTCCTGTTTATTGATTCGTTTTGAAGCTCAGTTATTTTGCTACTGTTAGAAAGGAACCGCATGTAGTTTTTGTTGATGGTGACGAAAGTTTCTAAAAGCGACGTAAAATTGTAAAATTCATTGAAATGAAAACGCAGACTTTCGTTCAAAAATGTGAGCTCAGATTGCTTAACTTCTGTTTATCTTTCTTCCAATACGACAATAATGTTCTTTAGAAGCAAACATACGTGTTTTCCGATTGTGAATGAGAATTTGAATGTACGGAACGTGAATAACCTGCCTGAGATTTTCTTTGATAGAGAAACGATAAATTTTTTGAAAGAATTTTGCCTTCATTTCAACTCGCATTTTATTCTTATTATCGTTTTAAAATTTTTAACTGAAATAGTATTCACGAGTGCAAAATGAATTCATAGAAACACATTGGTTTTTCACGGAGTACAAATACGCAACTTTCTAGGTGAATTGAAGCTCTAAGTAAAATGTAACGCACGGCACTCGAAGCAAAGTTAGCTCACCATATTTTATTACTACGGTGTGCGCCCCAAAAATGTAATTCTTACAAAGACGATTACTCAAAAAATTTTTGTGTTTCTCTCAAGGGCAACTAATTTTTCACTCTTGGCATTTAATTTTCTAAAATTTAATATTCTTTTGTTCGATTTAATTAACTCAATTGACTTGCATCTATGCTAATAGACACCTTCATCAAAACAAAATACACAAAGACTATGCAAGTAAAAAGTGAGTATATTCTTTGGGACACCTTGTGTTTAAAAACCTTGAAAATAACACACCCTCTAATTTCCTGCTGCCAGACTGTGTTCCAAGTATTATAGAGAACATTCACCAGGTGGTATGTGGGGATACATGGTTCTGAGACTTAGCTTTCATGTATTCTGCAGATGACCATTGGTCAAAATTTTTGAACGGAGTCACAAGTTTCCGAATGTCTCAGCTATCCATGCTTCATGCGACGCGACCTCTCTGCTCTGCCTTCGACAGGAATGAAGCTATCCATCATCATCGGGGCAGGCAGTCGAAATCTGGCAGCTTTTGCGCTCTGTTTCTTGTTACATTGCCTTATGGTTTCAGTTTATCTTCTGTTACTAGAGTACGTGAGTTTGGTGCCTGCAATTTTTATTTTTATTTGAATTGATATTTTTCAACACAAAGTTTTAACGGAGACCAGCAATTGGTGAGAGGGTTATAAGTTACTATTGAGGTGAACGTAATATCTCTACCCTGATTTATTTTTCTTCTCAGTAAACCTGATACGCATTACACAGTATAGGCATAGAGCACAGAACCCCGCAAAAACGATTAGGCTTTCAGATTTTGGTGAAAATATCAAGAGAAAAATATGACATACAACTTTGAACATTTGGGATGTTACCTTTAAATGCCAGTAATGGCAAACTGTATGCAAGCGGACAGCTCATGTTTAGGGGCATAAGTGGCTTTTAAAAATCTTAACATTTAAACTCCATAACAAAGATACACAATGTGTTTGAAGCATATAAGTACCGATGCTTCTTGTTTAGAACTTTACGTTTAAAAAAAAAATCTGCAACCGCTATACGTGGAATTCAGTTCTATATAGTGACGCAAGTTTGACGATCTGATGATAACATTGCTCACAAGTTAGTCTTTTGGTGACGCTGGAACAGTTCCCAACCGCTTATTTTTAATCCGGAGGATCTCTAAGAAAAATCAAGAATAATCAATGATTGTCAGGAGAAAGTCTCATTCTCACAGCGTTAACATTTATATTAAAAATTGTTTCTAAGTCACTCGTGTTAGAAATTCATGTACTGGGATGAAATTTCATAGTTGCGTTAATCTAAATTGCTGAAAAAACATTTTAGTCTCCAGTCAATCGTCGTGCACTCGTTCTTACACAAAACTCATCCATACACTGAATAAGTTTGCGCTGCTCAACGAGCAGCGCTCGCTGGCAGAAAAGTTTAGACATAAACTGCCGGCGCTGCAGCAGCTTGGGAACAACGCTAGTGCGACACACGCATGGCAGAAGCTAGCAAGTCCTGCTGGTGATAATAGGAGAATTTCACAAGCAATGGTGTTTTTGGTGAAAATATTGCAACGACAAATAGTACAAATGAAAAGTTGATGCACAAGATCAAGTAATGATGTTGTTGTTAAAATGATTAAATAATCGGCCTGTACAAACGGAAGATTTACGCATAAGTGTTTGCGGGCGTATGATGAGATCATTATGAAAAATGATGCCTGAAAATAATAAAGCTGCGACCAGAACTGAAAAAGGTTCATTCACAAAATGTATGCTTGCTAATAGTGAGATTACTGTTTTAAAAAGTGTTACGGATAGCGAACCCATTACAAGGTCTAAGCATGCAAGTTTAGGGATTGAAGGAAAAAATGCGTTCAGAGCTTACGTTAGGATCATGAAAAAGGCTTTTAAATGCAAGTTTTGAGGTTTTTGGTCTGAGTTGAAAGAAGATTTAATACGCAGCTAATAATAGTAATACATGTCTTTGGGGCTAAAAAGGGAAGAAATGTGAGCCAAATGGATTGCCACAGCTCTTTTTTTGTATATCGTCTACACATCGCAATGCATTCAAAATAATTTACAGCCTACTACTGATCCTGGGGTGGGAAATGTAAAAAAGTTATGGTGATGCGAGAAGAAATTATACCTAAACAAAGGAAAAAAAGGTTACGCCAGTGTTAGCACATACTTCTTGTTTGCTGTCCATACTCTGTGTTTGCCATGCAAATGAGTTTCAACGTCTAAAATGCTGAGGTTTCTTTTCTGTTGACTGAGCGCAGCTTCTCGGAGCGCTGTTCAACGGAAAATGAAACATTTCTGGAACTGGTTAAATTCTTAAACACCCATCAAATAAAAATTCCCTTAATACGAGAGATGCAGAGTAATAAAATTTGAAGTAGATGTGTGATTGCTTCTGGTCGGAGATACTTGAATATTCGGTGTAAACCCCGTAGATTTTGTGCTTTTTTTTCTAGTGAAAATTTATTAGTGAAATTTGTGAAGACGCAGCCAGTATGAGAACAACTATACTTTGCTAATATGACGCATGATTTAAAATAGCGAAACACTGACCACTAAAAGCATTTACCCCAATATTTATTTCTTCAAAAATGATATATGTTTATCCAAAATAGAATTACATTAGTCAGTCATGTTTCAAGCTCTAAAATACAAATTGGTTTCAGCGATATTCCTAATACCGGGGTAGATTATAGCATATTTATAAGTGTATTCAAGATCCATTTTCTATCAGCTTAATTCACTTTTGTGGCACTGTTTTCGATACACAAAACTCAATTTCAGGATTCGTAACTGTACATTAATTCTTACTCAGAAAACTCACTTCTTGCTCTTTGATTTCTTAACACAGTAGACGTGTGAAGAAATTAGTTTCCACACATACGTTCTTTCTACCACGTACAATATTGAACTCGTGATTGAGAGCAAATTTCTTTCCATTTATCACGATTATCTAATTCCGAACCGGGGCCAAATACATGTCGGGGACTATTGAAGTACGGAAATCCAATCAACACCTTTTTCATACCTAATTATGATACGCCTTGTGAAAGCTATATCAACCATCATGGTCTGGCGTATAGCACGTACCTGCAACCTGTTTTAGGCTAACCTGTCTTTAAGCAGCTTACGGGTACACCAAACTTAATACTTCACAAACTTTACGCGTAATAAATATCCCATTTTCTACCATGTACCACGTACAGAAAGCCCAATAGCTTACATAGATCATTTTTCTGTGTGTATTTTTCGTACCTTCATTTGCAAGCATTTGCGAAACCACTCACCTGTAAAGGTACTTTTCCAATGAGCGTTACCAGCATGACTTCTTCATCCGCATCTCATCACACACAGCACAACATTCCATTCTTCTTGCAGTCAATGACGACTTTACGATTTAGACCAGCAAGTTAAAGCTCTGACTTGATGTTCACTTAATGTGTTTTTACCTGTCTTATCAACTGACGGCAGCAAGTACAAGTACACTGGATAGGCATGCACGCAAGAAAGCTACCGTACTTTCTATTCACTTGGGTTCATAAAACCTATTTAATTTTCTCTTTGAGAGGCAATGCAATACCACGCCTCAGACTTATCCTATATATATATTTTATGTCTTTGATATTTTCAATGCAGAAAATATTTAATAGAGAAAAAATATTGGGCTCTAAACTCTCTCTCGGCCTGGATTCAACAACTACGCTCTGGGAGCTGCTACAACCATGCAACAGGTCAGCCTCGCGGCAACTGATCTCTGACCACTTCAGACCCCTGGCAAAGCGTCCTCACGTTTCACAAACTATCCGAGTCGACCAAATGTGTTGAAAGAAACCTGTGCGACAACTGCTGGAAGATTAGATGCTTTTGAAAGCCGCTAAATTTTCTCTACTGGAAATTCTAGCCATCATTTTAGAAATTAAACAATAGTATTGGTTTTAATATGAATGATTTAAAAATACACTCCCTTCGAAATCCATTCATGAGACAGAACTTTGCGAAAATGCTTAAAGTTCCCTCTGAGGTCGGTTCATTTGAGGGCAGCGGAAAACTAATTGCTTTCATGTGTGATAAAAGAAAGGGTCAACACACGCATTTCACTGCCCGAGCGACAATATTTAGATAAGAATAGACTTTCTATACCTCCCATTAAAATAAAATGACCATTTTTCAATTTAAGAATAATTATTAATGCAAAAGAAAAGTAAGACCGATATGTGTCTCATTTTCCTATAGAAAAGTAGAAAATTGATAATTTTTTTCTGTTTCTCTTCACTAGTATCTTCGTCTTTCGTTCTTTATTTTTCGCCTTTTCTTCTTTATTTTACTCTTTGTTTCCAAATTCCTATTTACTATTTATTCACCAATACGCGATTTGTTTTTCCAAGTTAAGTATTTTTGAAGCACGTTCGAATGCAGACAATACTCAGCTCCGATTAAAAAACGGACAACCCTTAACGAAAACAACGCTGAACCCAAAAGAAAATATGCGATGTGTCGTATTTACCAGTGTCTTCTATATGTCATCACTGAATTAGTGTGAGAATTGAATTTTTTTACACCCGTATCATGATATGGTTGATACTATTTAGAAATTCTCACAATAAATGAATTGTCTGAAGAGCTAATATTATAGCTGACACGACTGCTTGAATTTTTAATGAAGTACGGAATAAGTTTTCTGTACGTCATTAAAATCATCAAATTGGTAGTGTGTGAGAGATCCTGCTTTTCACTGTAATATTCTGTATAAAGAACGATGCATTTCACTGCAACACAATGCACAAAATTGATTTCAAAAACAAAAACGTTTTTGTTTACAAATAAACTCGCACCGTAATTACTTCTTAGCCTGCAACTGAGATCAAACACGTTTAGTACAATACACCAAAGTCAAATTAGTCTGTATTTTGTCTCCATAAAAAATACTTGAAATCAAAAGCAAACATTTTGGGGTTTTATTTCTGCTGTGAGTTTTGCTGTTGTGAAAATTTGACCTAAAACATAAATTCATTCCGAACGAATATAATTATTTTACTTCTTCTTCCGATTTCTATGGAATTAGAATAGTTTTGTTAGGCTAGTCTTGTCATTAAAGAAATGAGTGCAACGGTGCAAATGAAATGTGAGCATTGAAGAATTGATTATAATGGATCTTCGCTGTCGACTGAATATAAATGACAAATTAAATTAGTCCCAAAAATTACATGAAGTTGTTCCTATCGCCACATTTATCTTTCACAATTGCTCATGCCTCCAAATATATGTAATGACATCATTTTCATGGCAAATTCATACCATTTGGACATTCTATGAAATTTATACGTACAGTTAACTCCGAACAGAGAAACTGAAGGCTTACCAACCAGCTGGCGCGAGCGCAATAGCGTAGTCAGTAAACTATTGCAGGAGTTCGAGCAGAACTTGGCGTGCATAGTTGCGTGAGAGCCAGGCTTTGCTTTAGCTGCGATACCGAGCGTCAATTTGAAAGCCAATTTATTACGCCTTCCTAGCAGCCTGAGTGACGCTAGGGAATGACCTCCGGGGCTGGAGTGACACTCTGGGTATAACATTGGTGTGATGCCGGGCGTAATGAATGAACCTGCAATGAACGCTCATTGCTGTTCTCTCTCTCTCTTATTAGTTCACCATTGGTTCCGTAGTCGAAGTAGAATGAAAGAATAAATAAAACAAATTTTTTATTTATACAATAATTGTTGTCTGAGGGAAGTTTGGTATCGAAACTAGCTCTTAACGAAAATTTGATCCTCAATGGTCTGCGTTAAAAATCATTTAAGAGAATCGGCTTACTTGGACACGTAATCTAACGTAAGCCTTTTTTAATTTTACCCTTCAAACGAATTTTTCCAAGTTTTGGAACAGCTTTCAACATTATAATTAGTTGAATACCTCTTTGTATTCTGTGACACAACCGGAAGAAATGCTGAATTGAATAAATGAAAACAAATTAAATCGTTCTATAAAATTTCCTTACTTATGCAAGCTCCAAATGTAGTTTGAGCAAGATCAGGAGTACATTGCTTTCAATCATTTTTCGACTAGTGACATGGGTATTACAATACTCGTGTGTGTATCATCTAAGTGTATTAACTTTAAGATATTTAAAAACCAATGATGGTGCTTTTGTACCATCTCTATTGGAAATAAACTGTTTTATTTATTTCTTTTATGATTGCTGTGAAATTTACATTAAAGAGAGTAATTTTCTAAAAGATTTTGGAAAAATGTCATCAAATTTTACTGAGCAGGACCAGAGTCTGAGAATCATTTCCATGACGTATTGATTGTGACAAAAAAATCTATTTTTCAAAGGATTGTTTTACGTGAATTACTGATAATATTTTATGAGAACTTCTGAATGCGAAAAACGAAACCCAATATAAGTTTGACTTAAATGATTAATTAATATGCGGAATTTATGCAGTATTCAATCGTCTCCAGAAATGAAGTCAAACAAGCGATTTCATCCAATAGGAATATTACATTGGAAATATTCTGCCTTGCGCGAACAAAACTCAAGGACTTATGAAAGTACATGGGAAATTGCTGTTCAAGATTGCGGTGAGCAGTTTTTTTCACATCCTCAAGAATGTTTTTGAATTTCTACCACCATGGTTTTTCTGTGTAATCAATAACAGCTGGCGCGTCAGCTTTGCCTCTCAACAATGTCGTGTGTCCTATTAGTGCACAGATTATTCTGTTAGACATTATTTCCATTCTGCGCTCAATAATTAAATTCTAAGTAAAAAAAGTTTTCAGTTATCCTGAATAAGTAAGGTTGTAAAATGCATGTTGAAAAAATTTACGTATATCTAAAAAAATTCTACATTTTCCCATGCCTATTTTCCTTGAACAAAAAAGTACATAAGTATGAGGAACTTATTGAAGATGAATGCATGGATTGAGGTGATTTAATATTAATTGATTTCCTTACCCACGATTGATTAGATATTAGTTTTTCTACCTACGACTCGTTTGATTTCAATTTTAGGTCATTCAAAAGCCGCTGAATTTTTTTCTCGTATTGATAAAAGTTAACTTATCAATTCATGACATTTTGAAAGTTTTCAAGAGTAACAATTTCCTGCACTGCCACCTGCAAAAATTTCATTCGAATGTGCCATCGGTTATGACGTTGATTGGAAATACACGATGTCCATAGCATCGTATCAATAGATGTTGTTAAATTCAATGGTAATTCACAAGTTGTAATTTTATTCGAAGCGATTCATGAACGTCATTACGATACTTGTTTTTCTCGCATGCGCGTGAGTGTGAGACAACATTTCATCAGAGCTGAGCAATAATTATTTCAGGTATTACCAATTTCCATCCCTAGGTCCTTGTAGTCAAGGGCAGAAGGGGGCTCCCCCTTCGAGTTGAAAGGCGTCGGTTCGACGTTTTGGCTCAATTACCGGGCTCCCCCGGTGCTTTTTCTTGTTGTTTGGGGGATGGAAAAACTTGGCGATGATTTTCCAATTAGTAAAATTTGTGCAGCTGTTCAAAAGAAGCTAGCCATCAATCCGTCCTGATGTGAGGAAAGAGGTATTTGAGGAACTTTTGTATGGAATGTGGAGCATATCAACTTGATTGAAATAAAACATATTTTTAACTATTCTATCTCTTGTATGCTGGTAGCGTAAAAATTCGTATCTACCTTACCACAAATAAGCATAAAAAACATCGCGTTCTGCAAGCCTAGCATTCAAGGATAACTTATTTATCCTCTTACATACAAAAAGTTTGAGCTTAAATTGAAAATCATTTTTTCCATTTTAGCTGAGACTGTAAAAATGTTCTAGTTGGCTGCGTTTGCACGCGTTTAAAAATATTAAGAGACGATAAACAAGAGAAAAATCCTACTTTATCATTATAACATGTGTTGAACTTAAACAAATTATCAGCTAATCAGTATTTCTGTGTACAACTTACAACTGACGAAAAATTAATTCAAATCCAAAGTTAGAAAATATTTATGAAGCGAAGAAAGATCAATCTAGGAAGGAAAAATATAGAATGTGAGGGAAATTCCAGCAAGAGATGGATAATCCCCAAGTGAGGGAGGATCTTACAAGACTTAGTGTAAAATGATTCGTCAACTGAAGGAAAAGCTATTAAGTGAAGAATGTTTGAGTAAATAGGAGAAAATTAAACATGAGGGAAGACCTAGCGCGACACAAACCACTGAACAGCTCAACCAGCTTTGGTCTTGATTTCTCGCCAAATCTCTTGGCGCGCTGATTTTGCTTCGTAGGAAATGTTTCAAGCCCCGTCTGTGTTATTGATAAATGCTCCTTAAGGAACCACTGTGACAAATTCGGTCAAAATTAATTCATGTGTCAAATTCAATACACTCATTGACTTCTTATAATTTTATACTTTGATGGTCCCAACCCTTTATGTACTTTCAAGTAATTCAAAGCGCTTTCAAAATGCTTCAAGAACGTAAACTTAACATACCAAAAGCGGGGAGCAAAAAATTCCTTTATCATTGAATTTCCGTCATGAAGATGTTTTTATCATTACGATTCATAAGGAATTGACGCAAATAAACCTTCGTTGGAGTTCAATTTCCAACCACATTCTACAGTAACGTAAATAACATTGTGCAGTTATGCATCGCTTTTTCAAATTTGACAATGACTGTGAGATGAATAAAAGGAATGAACTCACCGCTGACTTAAGACAAAATATCATCGATAGTTAGCATTCGATAGTGCTCACGAAGCTATCTCAAAACACCTAGCTATTTCTGTTTTACTGCATACCGTGCCGTTTGAAGAGTTAGATGTGATTGTTGTGTAAATCATTTTTCTGAGTAGAAGACCTCGACATTCCCGCTAAGAGTTGCACAGACTTTTGCCTGGTTAGGCGAACTTAAAAGATGGTTAAAAAGCATTGTCAAACAAAGATTTGCAGAAAAGAGGCCTTAATATTGATACTATTTAATGTTGCCACAAAACAATCACAAGTCTCTTTCCTGAAATATGACATATTAGTGTTGGGGGTTCTTAGTACGCGGCATTCACAAGTCACAGGTTACATGAGGTCAGTGTTGATTCATGGTGTGCAGTTCTCTGTGATCAGTATTTTAAGAATTTGTTTTCAATATTGGCGTTGAAAATAAATCTGTCATTAATTTACCGATTCACATCATATGGTCACCTAAAGTTATTTACCAAAGGCTCTCAATTTCTTAATATTAAGTTCATAATAGATTAGCATTGTCTTATAGTAATAGCATATTTTATTTCAAAATCTTAATTCTTCAAAATCTAAATTCTTCAAAATCTTAATTCTTCAAAATCTAAATTCTTCAAAATCTTAATTCTTCAAAATCTTGACTCTTCTTAATTCTTAATTCATTTTTGAATACCAAGAGATTTGCGCAATGAACTCACATCGAGATTATAAACAGATATCCAAAATTCCAATACGTTGAGCTACTTGCCAAAAATCATTTTAACAATTTTGGACAATATTTATAAAATTCAAAATGCTCAAGCATAGACACTATTATTTCATTGCATAGAGGCTTGGTGATATAAGACAGCATTAAAAAACTCGCAAGCCATATTATAAATCTTTTTAGATCATCACTGAATACTATTCCTTGAGAGTGAATAGCACTGAAGTTAATTCATGCGAGAGATACAGTAGGTATACTCCAGGACGCTGATGAACATACATCCTTTGTTCCTATTCATCATAGTTGATAGTGAAGTATAATCCAGGACGCTGATGAACATACATCCTTTGTTCCTATTCATCACAGTTGATAATGAAGTATAATCCAGGACGCTGATGAACATACAACCTTTGTTTCTTTTCATCATAGTTGATAATGAATCGGTGAATTGTGCCTTTTATACGAGGTACGTGATAGAATATAGGAAATTCAGTATGTGTAAAATTTGTGAAGTGTTGAACCTGGTGGTCCCCTTAGGCTATCTGAAGAAGGGCATGTGCATAAAAAGTTACCGATACGTGCAATAATGCAGACCACGGCGGTTGATATGGCTTTCACAACCCATATCCTACATCAGCTCCCTTAAATTTTAGAAGTATTTCGATGAATTTTGAATTTCATTTTCAAATGAACGCTAAAAACATGTGTACAGAAACGAAGTTTTTAGGAAATTATGACGCATACAAGATTTGGCATGAAAAACGTCATTCGTCCCTCCTCTAGACAGTTAAACGATGGTGCTAACACGGTGTTTGGTAATTTTTCAGCTTCAGGTTCAAATAATTCAATCAGATTTCAGTGAGAAATGAAATCTGAAACATAAATTAGGATGAAGAATCGAAAATTTCAGTTTATTTGAGCATCATTTTAGGTTCTTCTAACAGTTTCTATTCCTGCACGAGATCACTGTAAGTCTGAATTTCTGATGGAATGTTTACAGTTAAGGTAACATTACAGTCAAGGAATGACCTTCAATGTGATACGTTTTAAATCCGCTCGGAAATTCACGCTGAGAATTGATATCTCTTAAAAATATTTGAGCTCCAAAAACTTCAACATTTGTACCATGCAACAATTGAAAAATATACGTATATTTCATTATAAATGCATTCAAGTATGAATGAAATGTTTCAAAGTTATTTGGTACATTTTTTGCCATGCAATTGACTTTGGTCAGGCTGTTGATTTGTAACTTAGTTATTATGTTTTCTCCGTGCTACTGGAGGAATTTAGTTGAAGTTTTTGAGCAATGTTACTCCTAATTTTGGTCACATAAATTTATCGATCTGAAAAATGCTCATTGATACTGTCCTCATGTTTAGTAATATTTAAGGAGGTTGATATCATTAGAGCATTGATATTTAAGGAATGGCTAAAACGAAGGTTTATGAATTTTCTCGAAGAGTATTTTTGAATTAAAGTTCTTAATATAAAATTCGTTATTTGATTGTACCTCTTTAAAATACCACTATGGTACTTTAATGAACACTTATGAAAAGTACAGATGAATAGAAGTACTAAAAATAATTACCTAAATGTTGACGGCAGAAAATTTGTCTTAGCTAAACTTTCGAGGAAACGGAGTGGCAGTGTTGATGAGGGCTTAAATTTATCTGCTCACATGATTTTTCCATAATCAAAACATTAATACAAGATTTTGAGGCGTCGTCCACTAACCTCTAACATCGCTCTTTAACATAGTGTTGAAGTCGTGGATACTTTGGGAAATTCTTTGATAAAATAATCAAGTATGTGAAGCTTATGTAGCATTCGTTTCAATATTGGAGGAACTCTGTAGCTGTAGTTGAATTTACATTGACACAATTTCTAAAGTTACTAAAGCAAATTTTGTTATCCCATGTTAAGTTTTTAGTGCCCATTTTGTGGCTTCAAATAATGTAACTAAAACACTCCTAGGGGCGTCAGGTAATGTCCCTTCGACACCATCTAATGTGCATAATAATAATAATTCGCTCACGCAAAACTTCAATTTCCTTGATTTTCTTTGAATTGAATTATGTACACCTATGGAATCTTACAGCTACTTTTAACATGAGCTATTTACTCATTTAGAGTTCCATTGGGTACAAATTGGGAAGTCAGAAACAATAACCGCACTTAATAGGATTACTCCGAGGTAAATAATTCAGAAGGTCCTCGGCCATACATTTCACATATCCTCCAGGTTCGTGTTGACGGCTCGGGAAAATAGTGATCTAGTGAAGTTAAAAGGAATTCAATACAACCAAGATAACTCACTATATTTACGGCATTTAAAAATAGCTCAAACAATGTTGTGTGGTAACTTTTGCGCTAGAAGTTATATTGGGATACCCGTAATATTGAGTTCCACATAAATCTCTTCCATTTATTTTCCTGATTTGAGTAGCTCACCATTTCATCAGCGGACTATTTATTCAGAGCGAGCGTGTAAATTTAGTTATGATTGCAAGGTTCTAGCCTAATAAGGATGCAAAAACATTCCATTTTCTCGTTACTACAGATCAGTAAGAAGCATATGTTTGAGTACGCATACTCCTCAGTCTAAAGAGAC
>JACJUY010005969.1:12045-41298 GCA_014220935.1 Platorchestia sp. MABIK | reverse complement strand
ATTGGAGGCTTCTTCTTTAAACTTTTAGCAAAAAAACGATCTTGGAATAATGCTATTTTCTCACCAATATTTTATGATCCGCTGAAGAAAACCAAATAACTTTCCATGAACACTTATTGAGACATTTCAATAGGGAATGTTGGTGTCTCATACCTAAAAACTGGAACTGATAACACTCGAAATTTATTAAGCTCTTGAGTGTGGTACTTTTTCCATCATAAATGACACCTAAAATTATTCCTACAATTTTTCCACTACCCGAAAAAATTATTCAGTATATGAGTTTGTGAGTTTATTTTTAACTAAGAGTCGCCCTGGACTGTAAAATTACATTTAAATCATCCAAAAGTAAAATATTTGGTAACGAAAGAGTTTTATCAGAGATGAATAAGAGAATAATAATGATGAAAAGTGAATTTAGATTTATGCAAACCGATGAAAGATACTTAAATATTGGGATGGTTTACCGTAGACTTTTGCACTGATTGATCGAATTCTGTGTTTCTTTGAGTGAAAAGGCAAGAGAACAATAAGTTCCAGTTTATGTAGTAACCAAAATACAGGTCCTCATGAAATTAATGCTAGTTCAAAATGAAGTATATTGATGATCTAAATTTTCCATCGTTCATTTTTGTATCCATTTCTACTGTGATGACAGTCATTCGCCAATGTTTGACAACTGTGGTTCAAGGCGCTGAAGCGATCGTTCATCTCGTCCCTAACACTAAGGACTAGATCCGACGTTGCAGCGAGAGGCAAATATATTACTGTTTGAGTAAATTTCAGCTGAATAATCTAAAGTTATATCTGATTAAATGACCCATCACAAGTCGATACTGATTCTACTGCAGAGGATTTAAGGGAATTTTCTGTTCAATTTGGAAGTTTTTTTTTGTCATTTACTTTCCTATCGCTGGAAGTGAGCACAGCTAGGTTTCCACTCAACATTCAATGATTTACAATCCTTCTTTTGATTCGTGAATCATTTAGTTAAGACGACTTGAACTCATGTCGAAAATGAAGTTAAGCTGGATAATTTCACGCGAACCGCAGCATAGACGGAGGGAAATGAGTTCCAGTTTTTCTTAACTTGCATCAAGCATCGCATAACCCACGTACTGCAGGATAATTTCTATAGCAGTGAGTTTAGGTTTGTATTTGGTGATGTAGAGGAACAGTTAAATTGCAGTTTTTCCGAATGCTAATTCCCTCTTCGTAGCATAATATCACCCAGCACCTCATGTAAGGAGGTTAGGAGTATCTAGAAGTACGTATAATGAATATTAGTAGTTGACCATTTCAAGCAGAACAAGTTTGTTACGTACAATGTTGTTGGAGGATATAACAAATTTTTCGCAATTTCTCTAATAATGAAGTTAACGGTAGTTTATTTTTTGTTGTAACGACGGAAGAAAATTGAGATTTATGGGTGGCTTTTTCATTTGCTTCCTTTCTTCAGACGTTGAACTGCTATCGTTAGTAAATTGTTTAAACATGCACGTGTTCTTGATTCTTATTTATTACGACATGTCCGTTTTCGTTTAGCCCCACATCATTCTAAGAGTATAAATGAGGAGAGATCTTCACTCACATGAACACAGTTCATTAATGTATTGCAGCCACTTTTTCACAGTTGAGAATTCCGCCCATTCAAGGCTGATACGAAATCAAATAAATCAGAAGTGGGCATGAATTGTCCTCGGAAAATTTCGTTAAGTGAACGAGTTACACTTTCTCAAACGAGTCTCGCTGACCAGTCTCCCAAGGCAGTGTTCCAGAACAGTCTCTGAGTAAAGTTTGCATTCTCTGACTGCTACAAAAAAGTTTGTGTTTTTATTGAAGTCGTATTCCATTCATCGCCCTAAAAGTCAGATACTTAATTTATGAAACACCTTTGCCAGATATCTACTATTTCTGTCTGTGAGGTACAAGTTCCGATTTGCAGGAAGATGTCCTGGCTAATTTTGTACTTCCGATGGGGTTAGAAAATTCAAGTGAGTGTATCCAGTAATAAAACAATATAAACATTAATGGCACTCAAGGAATACCCATCATCTCATTCAATTTTGGAGCAAATTAACACGAAGAGCTTCGAGAAAGTGGCACTTGAATGCTAGAGTATCTACCACCGTTTTAGTGTGATATGAATTAGGTCAATTGAGTTATAGGCAGAATGGGACAGTGGGCACTTTCTCTTTATTCGTAACGACAAGCGGTTCATCTGATTGCTTGGTAGTTTTCTCCAACAAGTAATGTTATCAATAAAACTGACGTAAAACGGGAAGCGTTTTATAATTGGAACTGTATATAGGCCTCCAATATCCTGTCTGCTATCTATCATGAATAAACACCGTTGTATTATGTTGCAGTTTACCAAGTCTTTATAAAATGACATGATAATCTGCGGTGACTTCAACTTCGATTTTCTAATATATGAAAGCTGTGAATAAATCTCAAATTTCATAAATACTTTTGAGTCTAAACCTTTCCTTCCGATCATCACGAAACCTACACGTGTCTCAACAGAATCTGCACGCTGCTCGATAATATCATCAAGATAGATCCAACTGATTTTTTACAGGAATTCGAATTTTCAATTTTCTGATTATTTTCCGGTGCACACTGTTCTAGAAGAATTAAACATCTATCAATAAGATGATACTGCGACAAACGATGATGAATAAATAATAAAATAAACTAAAATTAGAACGACTTAACTTAATCAATGGTATTTGATCATCACTTTTAGAATTACATCGAAAAAATAGAGAGGAGCCCTGGATTGCTTAAGATGGTGTTATCAACCTAAAAACTCATCAAGCATACCAAGCTCTACTCTATGAAGAGAAGGAATATTTGAATAAATGTATAACAGATTCAGAAATTATGTGGCAGATCAAGTAGGAACTTCACACAACTTCTTTATGCTCAAATTCACTCAATTTGAAACGGATGTTATGAAAAACTAGCTCCAGCTCATTTTTTTAATAAACCGAATCATAGTAGTACGAAATTGAACCCACTGTTTTAGATAATGTAAAATATCACGAGAAAAAAGATGTTGCTACTTTGTTGAACAACACTTTTCTAAACAGAGGGAAAAATTTTGCTGATGGTATTTCAAGTGAACCTACTGACCTCTGGAATACATACCTATGTTCATAAACACAACACTTTTTTTCATGCCTACTAATTCTTCCGATGTAATTAAGTGCATAAACAACTTAAAAAAAAAATAAAGTGGATTAGAAACGTTATCGGCTTAAATACTAAAATGTATGGCTGATATAATAGCACTTTTTAAATTCAAAAATCATTAACCAGTCGCTTTTCCTTGGTTACTACTTTCTCGAACTCTCTCAAAATTGATAGAGTAACCCCTATTTTAAAATGGTGATAAATCTTGTGATGAAAATATAGACCTTTCTCTGTGCTATCAAGTAATGATAAAATATCCGAGAACTTTTAAAAAATGCAAATAAATATTTTGAACACAAATAATTTTTCTATTATAAAAACATGGTTATCATTCTAAAAATGGACTCTGCTGTATTAAATCAGTTATAATACATTTTTTTCTAGTCTAGATGAAGGAAAGCTAGTTTTCTCCGTGTTCCTGTACTTTCCAAAAGCATTCGATTGCGTAAGCAATAACATTTCACTCTCGAAACTCCACTGTCATGGTGTTAGAGGAGTTGCATATGATTGGTTATAATTATACGCAACATATCGGAAGCAATACGTTGTCATTGACGATGCACAATCGAAACTACTGACAATATTACCCATGGAATACCACAAAGATCTGTCTTTGTGCCTTTCCTATTGACAGTCTTTTTCAACGATATTTTTAAATCTACTCTATTTTTCTACTATAAACTTTTTGCCAACGGCAGCAGCTTTCTACTGCCTTTCTCATGAAATTCTCATTCTATAACAGAGAGTAAAAATAACTAACTGCAAATGGTTTCAATGCAGCTCGAAGCTAATAAAATAGACTTTAATATCGATTTGACAAAATAAAATATATTATCATACTAGTGTTTGTGCCACGCATGAAGCATTGAATGAACAAAATAGTGAATGTCAAGTAAATAAAATAAATAAATAAATAAATAAAATGAGTAAACCAATTCATTGATCAGTCAATTGTGCAACTAGGTCAAGTGAATTAAGTGAAAAAAGATTGTACATCTTAAAATTGCGTTGACGATAGAATGCCCCAGAAGTTGCTGAACTTATTCGGGCCCACAAGAAGTTACTCTCAAATGTGTCTAAGAAACAATCAATGACGTATCAATGATGATGTATGGCTTTTGGTAAATGAATTTTTAAAAATAGTGAAAAATAGTGAGTTACCGGTAAATGATAAATCAAAACATGTGAACGTATACTCATGAATATTCATATTCATTCATGAATATTTTTAAACGATCATGAATATTTTATTAGTGTAACTTAGTGAAAAGTGTGTGAACCGCAATTAATATTTTCCAATTGACCATAATATTTTCCGAAGTCAATTTTCGATTGAAGCACATATTATTTCTGTCAATTTATTAGCTTAGCGTCTTCCTGTGTTGGTTAACGTTAGGAAAATTGATGAAGTACCGAACCTTGTCACATGAATGCGCTTGACTCACGCTCTCAATTTTTAAATTTATCACAGAAATAATAATGCTATTATGCATATACTAATTTAATTCAATGATTTATTTCTCTTATAGAAACGTAATGATGAAGTGCTTTAACCATTATTTTTGAAGGTGAGTGCGGTGCATAAGTTGATGGAATACTTCTCAGCAGATGTGGGGGCCAAGGTTAAGTTTTTGTCAGGGCCAAGGTCAGGCCTTTGTGGGGGCCAAGGTCAGGCTATCATCAAGGTCTGAGAAGCTGGAAAACATTGTGTAATAATATTTATCTTTAAATTAATCCTTTTAATAAAAAAACTATTATAGTCAAAATATGCCGAATTATAATAGAACTAAGCACGTATTGCTCATTTATCTTCACTTTAATTTTCGGTGGTATTTCAATATTATCCAATCTCACATGGGAGTTCCATGCAGATATTGTTTTATCACTGATGAAATTTTTTCCCTCAGTGATCGATATAATCATTGGGGTCATCGAATCATGGTCGTGGGCAATGAACATTGAAAATAATCAGTTCAATTTATGAGTACAGGAAAAATTTATCCTTCAAATTCTTAATAAGTGCTATTTATAAGTACTCGAAAAAGTTTATCGTATAAATTCATTTCCGAAATGATTTATCATTCTTCTACACATGATATAAACTAATCCTCCATGCATGATAAGAAATGACTCATATTTTTCTAATAAGTTCGTTATATTCAGCCGCTTGATTGACGCTCCCCTGAAGGGCAATGCACACACATCGAATGCCGGTTATGTTAATTTATTTGCCCTTTAAGCTTACGCAAATCCTGGTGTTTTTAAGAGCATGATTCTTTATGCTGTCTTGCTTTCATTTCGAATTGAATTTTTGCTTCATTGAATTTTTTCATTTCTTGTTTCATTTGTCTATGCAGTCTTTCCTACATTTTTTATTGATAACAAAATGTTGTTCCTGTTGGAGTGCACTTGTTTCGACTAAAATATTTACACTAACGATCACTCACATTAATGATTTTTGAACGGGCTACCTTGAGATATGTATCCGGAGCTGTACATGGTGAAGCAAATGGAAATTCATCTTGTCATAATGGCCGATGTTAAACTTATTGTGTTTTATCCAGAGCAACTATCAACTAACGAATAATGTTATTTTGTTTTATTTTCTGTTATTTCTAATATTATGTCCCAGTGTTATTATTTCAGAAGTAATATATGATTTCATGGATAACTAATAATATAACTAATACCTAAAACGCTTCTATTATTTTATATCATGTTAAATTACAATTTAGTATTCGCCTATTAAGCATTGAGGTGCTTCTCTATAAAACTGGTTTGGTTTCTTGGAGATACTGAGAGCAAAAAGTTTGTCGAACTTTTGGCGAACAGTAATGCGTGTAATAATTTCTACGAGAAAATTGAAAAAATAACGGCCGGGCTAGTGTGTGACAGTGAAAAGTACAGATGACGTGAAGTATCTAAAAAATATCAGAGCAAAAATATAAGTGTCAACATGATGTTTGTCGAAGGGCTTGGGTGTGCTTGGAGAGTGTGTTTAATTCATGGTTTGAAGAACCTGAATTGCAGGCACAATGCAGATCACAAAAAGTATAAACATATCCTGATATCTGAAGAACTGAGCAGTCACCGTTGCAAGAGCGTTGGTATTGGACTATAGAATTTTCCATTGCAGGAAAAATTTCATTCCATCAAAGTTGTGAAAAGAATTTTATTCATTACTGGAGATGGAGAAGAAAGAGAAACGTTTCTTTGGTGAAGGATTTTTCTCTGAGAGGGTTGATTGCCAGTTCAGAAATGAGAATAGTTCGATGCACCTATGTAAAAAATTTGCTATTCACATAACAAACAAATGATTAAAACTTCATTCTCTGATTTCAGTAACGCTCTGAAGATTACTAAGTAATTTTGTAAAATTTATTATAGAGCTTGGAAAAGGTAAACCAAGAGTACATAAACAAGCCAAGGATGAATTAAGAAATATTGCCTAGCCTAGAAAAAATTTTGAATCAGAAAGGCAAATATTCCCAAGCGAAGAGGCAAAATGTTAATAAATCAATAGGATTTCAAACAACTACAGTTAAATAAAGAATTCCATCTCGGATCTTTAGAAAAGGACGACAAAATAATACTCGAAAAGTGTACCTCGAAAACTCTCTTGGATAACATTTGAAAAAATTACATGGAAAGACTCACACAAATAGAAATGACACAGAAACGCCAGCGCACGCAGGCAGAAAAGGACGATCGGAGACAAATGGTAAATCGGTGCTAAAAATAAGCGCGGGAAGAGCAGGAGAGGACAAAAAGAACCTGAGGGTAAGGCTCGTGTAAGGAACTCGTGACAGGACCATTAGTCTCTGGGAGTAATAGGGCAGTGGCGGCCGATGCTTGCTTGCCAGGGACTGCGGCGAGACAGATGGTTTGTGCCAGTTGTGGGACCGCACTGTGCTGCAGCAACTGCTGGGTTGTAGCATTGCTGCAAGACAGAATGTGTTGTAGCATTGCTGCAAGACAGATGGTTTGTGCCAGTTGTGGGACTGAGATGTGCTGCTACAAACAATGATCCGCCTATTTGTGTGGTATCTGTCGGTCACAGAAGATGGACTAAACAGTCTGTTTGAGGATTATGGGTGCTGCAAAGAACGGCGAATGCGACACACGACTAATTTTTACATATCATCGATGGATTTATTTAGCAGGATTTATCATAGATAATGCATTCTCCAGTTATTTAACGTAATTAAAATGTAAGTAACAGACAGTACACGAAATATGAATGCTCTCAGCCCACAGTGCACGTTAGGAGAGTGCACAAATTGACGGTGTATTTGGCAAAAAAGCACTTATTTGACGGTGCACGTAATGATAGTGCTTTTATCTGACTGTGCATGTAATTATAGCACACTAAACTGACTGCAAGTAATGATCTAATAGTGCCCTCAACTGACTGAACGTGAATAGAAAGCCTTCAACTCACTTTACACTTCATGAGCACCTCAATCTTTTAGAATTGAATGTTCATGATAAAAATGTTCTCCTTGCAGTTTTCGTATCGCAAGACAGCGATCGCAGTCGCGCACAGCAGAGCCCAGGTGATGGCTGCTCCCTCACGCTAGGCGCTGAGGGAAAAAATAGAGGAGAGTTTACCACGAAAGTTATTCTCCATCCCAGCGAGCGCCCTGACCTCGGAGACACCTTGGACCTGAGTTGGGCATCCACTTTCCAGATTAGGTCAAATCCGGGGCTTAGAAACTCTGACACGCGTCGAAAAGTTTCGCCCGAGATAGACGGAGTGCGCCTGTAACCGACAAGGCGAGTTTAAGTTCGCTTGTCTAAAATTTAGCGGCAGCGGTGAGTCAGGCACAGCAATTCTGATGCTTTTTATCTGAAATATAATATCTTTTTAGGCAAAAGCAGTACGTTTTTATCTGATCCGTTTCATTTTGAATTTTTAATTGTACTAAATGTATGAAGTATTTTTTCGATTCGGTCAATTTACCAGCTTTCTGTTCATGTTTGTGTCGCTTGCTTACAAATAGATAGTAGGGTTAATAAATGTTGAGCCTCTGTGTACAGTTAAAATTTGTAATTTTAGTTTTGCTTTCGTGATTGTAGACAAACTTTCTGTGATTTATTCCCCTTCTGTGTACACCTTTCTGAATAGTTTCTTCTGCTAACTAGAGCTGTAAAACTGATTTCAATTAAATGTTTGTACGTAATTTCTGTAATGCTATAGCCTTGAATGAACTATTCGCTTCAAAACGTTGTCATTTTGAGAAAGAAGTGCATTATTAAAAGATCAGCGCTATCCCCTCCAATTTCAGTTTTCATTATATTTCATTACTCGATTATGTCTCTTGGCAGTCAATCAAAAGCGAAAAAGTAAGCAAAAGTGGGATTGAACACACACGTTCCTCAAGATGTCTTCTAAGTTAAAATACTCGTCTCTTCACCAATGGCATCATGAAAAAAATCTTCTTGAACTTTTTCCTTATGGAAGGTCATTCTTCCTCTTCGAAAGGATCTATTCAGAGGAGCGGTTCTCGGGTGCTAACTCCACTATTTCCGTAGGAGTGGTGCAAAATTAATCGGACCTACATCTACTGCACTTTCGAGTATATAATGCACCCGGAAAATAAGATCCGGTGAAAAAGACACTCGAGCTCACAGTGAGAAACATGTCTTATAGTGAGCACTCAATTTGTTCTCTGCGTAAGAGTTTCATTTCGTTTTTCGGCTCAGATGTTGCAGTTGCTCAGAAGCCTCTTTGATGTTGAGCTCCTCTTATTCTTATTCGATCTCCAAGAGAAGTCTCTTCGCAGCCCCTATTTTCGATGCGCTCTCCATATAATTAATTTTAAGCTAATATTGAATTTCGATGCACCGATTTACTCGCTTTCGGCAATTTTTCCTATGAAATTATTCGCTGTTCGAAAGTCCGTCTTTCGTGCTATTCCTATCGAATCTAGAGCATCCTTACATCTCCCTCAGTAGAGAAATACAAGACAACCAGAGTTTATTTTGAGAGAGATTGAATGCTGCCTAGTCAATGATATTCGTACGAGAATAAAATTTAGTCGTTCAGTTTTCAGGAGGTGCTGGGAAATTCTTGCTTCATTATTCGAGATCTCCACTCGATATTTTACGAGAGCAAGAATCTAGAAAGGAAATAATTAATTTCAAGGTGGCTTTGGGTAGCTCGAAACAAAGGCTTTGCAATTTGTACTTCCTCTTGCGTTGCTCTGTAAAGAACGGAAAATCTGCAGTTACACAAATTACGCTGCTAACGAGTTCGAACGCTCGTCGTCATGCACCGTTTTCAAATAAAAAAAAACAAGGTGAAAAACTTGATAGAAAGATGAACGGTACAGCATTGAAATGAGAAATTATTTACTAGTTCTAGAATAGATTTTTCAGAATTACTTCAATATTTATTGCTGATTTATAAATAAACTCCACCAATCAGTTATTTTATCGCGAATTCGATAGCGTCATTCACCAATTTATCAGTATAATAAGCATTTTATCCCTAATTCCTAAAATTGTTCGATTTTCAAATGTTGAGCTCTCTGCACACCCTCAATGTGATAACTGAGCGCAAAGCCGCGATCTTAGAATTCAAATTACTACTCGTAAACTTTCTTTTGAGATCTATTCTGCACTACCCACAAATTATTATAGAACTTTTTAATGCTAACAAAATCAGTCCGCAATTGTTTTCCTCATGAGTTACTGGCTTGAAAACCAACGTGTGATCTTCGCTTAAATTGAAAGACTACTTTTACGTAAACATGCAGAGGCAATAACCGCGATATGAAAAGACCTCAACATTTTCAATTCTGTTGCTTATAATTTAACTATTTACAACATGGAGACCCATCACACGCTCAGCCACCGCAACTTACGCCAACGCTTACGAGTCACAACAGCTCGACTCCCACTCACGACACCACTCAGAAATCATTATAGCTTCTCTCATACTCTCACCAAGCTTACAAGTGACAACAGTGTCCCTCCCACTCACGTTAACACTCACAAGTCTCTCCAGTATGACTCACACCAGCAACCTCAAGTCTCTACAGTATCTTTTCTAATTTCTCAACCTTACGAAATTTTTAGAATTTTGTAGTGAGTGTTTCAGTAAAGATGGTAAAAAATTCTCTACAGTATCTTTCACATTCACACAGACACTCATAAGCCTTCATAGTATCACATTCATTCACACTGACACCCACAAATGTCTACAGTATCCCTCCCACTCACTACACAACTCAGATCCCAACTCCACACCTATCAATATCACTACCGCTCATGTGTCACAACAGCACAATTACCTAACACACCACCAATCACAAGTCACAACATCATTATTCTCACACGCATACACCACTAACAAATCACAATGTCACTATTCTAAAACACACACGCGACTCACAATGCCATATTTTAACAAAACACACACAACTCTCAAGTCATAATATCATTATTTTCCCATGCATCGCCTCTTATAAGCCAAAACATCATTAAACATCCACAGACCCCCATTCTCAAGTCCTAATATCACTATTCCCCCACCATCCCCTCTCAAAAGTCTCAGTATCCCTATTTTTATTCTCAACACTGCTCACAAACTATTCCAGCAACACACAAGAGAGACTCAACTTCCTACGTGGAACCTTGAATATTTTTAATCGCTTTCGTTTAATCCTGATGTCGAATTTTGATTCCTTTATACACGCCGATTTCAAATAGAGAGAAGTTCAAGTATATTAATTTTAATTTTTGATGAGCAATATATCAGGATTGTGCGGGAAGGATTCTTCTCAATAATTTATTCGTTTACTGATTGTGACATCAATTTTGTACAGGTAATTTTTGTTCCTAAATTTGAGCTTTGCATGAACAGTGTTTCTATAATGAAAATTCAATTGCTATAAGGACTATCAGCTTTTTGTTTCTTTTTCGTTACATTCTTTCATAACCCAATATCCTGTACATGTTTTTGTTGCGTATTGGCTGTAATAATTTTTCATCGGCTAGGACAAAAAGCAAAGCATCTGTTTTTTTCAATCGTGTTCCCATTAAGTTGTACCTTTTTTGTTTTCCACATCACGGAAAAATTCCGGACGATTATGTCTGAACAAAACTCACGGCCACATCACTCGGACAAGCTTCCCATTTTGTATTCATATCAGGTACGGATATTTTATAACCCGTCTTTGGTTTTATCATAATTTACATTGGCTGCGAAAACAGCACTAATGGCTGTAGTTTTGGGCTGGAAAATTCGACTAGTCTTGTGATCCGCGCGGGTATCATGCATCAGTTCAGGTTTACATTTGCCAATATATTTTTAAAATATGCCACTTTTTGTACGTAGAGCAAATGACGAACATTTAAAAATAATGGTTTCCATTAGATAAATCATAGTTTACTGTTAACTAATCATAGTCATAGGTTACTAAATCATAAAATCGTGTCGTAGTCATAATCATTCTAACGTCATTTGCCTGAAAACAGCGACAAAATAACAGTCGTTTCCATGTCAATGCATTTTAGAGAAATGACCTTCCACTCGTTTTTATTTTTCACCTCACACCTCCTCCGCCACTTTCACTACATATACCATCCTCAATGCTCGCACCACTCACACCACCATCACTCTCGTAGTACTTGCACCACCTTCACCACTCTCGCCACTCACACCAGGTACACTCCTCGCGTTGCTCCCACCACTTACGCAACCCATGCTTCACCAATCGCACTACTTTCACCACTCTCACTTCGCGCAACACTCATCACTCACACCACCTTCGCCGCTCACAGCACCTAAGCTTCACCGCTTTCATCACTCGCATTACGCTCACCACTCGCACGTCTCCCGACACACTACTCTCACCACTCACACCACCTTCCTCACTCGCACGTCTCTCGACGCGCTCCCCCCACCACTCACACCACCTTCGCTACTCACAGCACCTAAGCTTCACCGCTTTCATCACTCGCACTACGCTCACCACTCGCACGTCTCCCGACGCACTACTCTCACCACTCACACCACCTTCAACACTCACACGTCTGTCGACGCACTACTCTCACCACTCACACCACCTTCACCACTCACACGTCTGTCGACGCACTACTCTCACCACTCACACCACCTTCACCACTCACACGTCTCTCTACGCGCTACTCTCACCACTCACACCACCTTCACCACTCGCACGATTTCTCTCGTTTCCGCGTGGGCGCACACAATCGCTTTAGCGAGTCTCGGTTTCGCTGCAAGGAATCAACGCCAAATCGAAAGGAAAATCGGCACGACTGCGCTTGTTGTTGAAAAATTCCATCCTTAGAAAAAAAGGTCGTCGTCGTCGCAAAAGAAATTGTTTGAACTTTCTTGTTATGCTCCACATTAGGGGAGCTTTAGAAATAAATGCTATTTATATTCCATTTCGCTGAAAAGAAAAGGGATGTATTAAATTGTGTTAAAATAAACCTTCTCGGCTTTAATTTAGATCGGCTTTGCTTGTTCTTTTTGAACAAAACGTAATAAAACGAACTTGATCAATTTTTAGGGTGCAAAGGTTGATGTGGAATGATTTTAAATGATTGATCCCAACGTGGCCTAATTTCATATAACCAAGGTTTACGGGGACTAATTTTATTTGAAAAGGTTGACTGGGCATAATTTTATTTGACTAAGGTTAACGACGCTTAATCTAATTTTACCAAGGTTAACGTGGCCTAATTTTATTTGACCAACCAAGGTTAACGTGGCCTAATTTTATTTGATCAACCAAGGTTAACGTGGCCTAATTTTACTTGACCAACCTAGGGTAACAGAGCATAATTTTTTTGACGAACCAAGGTAAACGGAGCATAATTTTATTTTACGAACCAAGGTTAACGGAGCATAATTTTATTTGACTAAGGTTAATGACGCAAAAGCAATAATTAGTCTTGAGAAGTATTTATTCTACTTTTACGGCTGTTGCAGGATTTCCACTAAGTAACTTTTCACCTAAAATCGGTTGTATGTATTGGGAAATTACAAAAACGAGCCCGCACAATGTTTGTAGACTTGTTTACTTAATCTTTAACATGTTGAAAGGATGTAAAAGTCAAAAAATATGTCTCCCGAATTTCAAGCTGGAGAACTGAATTTGCTCTAGTTTGCTGGCATGTTCAACATAAGTTTCAAAGTGATACAGCATCAAAAAGCTATACAAGTTCAACATGCGCAATGAAGTGAAGTGTTTCTCCAACCGTCTTTTAAATAGAATGAGTTGAAATTTAAGCATGAATTTTTTGACAGACTGGCGAAGCAAAAAATGTCCAGTAAAGTGTAAAGCAGTTGGAATGAAAAGCGTTATAGGAGGTGGTGTGGATAGCTGTTCGATTCCTAACTATTCCGAGGGGAAGCGGGAGCGGGGTTGAGATCGGGAGTGGAAGCGGAAGCGAGAAATGGCAACAAAAATTAGGCGAAAATTAGTGGGTTCCCAAGTCCGCACGTGCGCTCAGACACCGGTCACTCACAGGCACCAGAGCAACATGTTTACAGTCATCAAGTTAGATGCACAAGCTCCAGTACATTCGTCTTAACACAATTTTCTCTAAACGGGGCTGTTATACAATGTGAATTTTCATGATTAAACAGTTCTCTTCGCATTGTATGTTGCATTTGCACCAAGGTCATTTTTTTATGTCTTATATACTAACGGTACTTTAAGATTAGGTATTCCCAGTGAAATTATGAATATATACGTATCGCTCAAAGGAATGCAGTTTCTGGTAGTGCCTACTGATTTGCGTATATTTTTTATTTGCAATTACCCATAGAATTTCTGAAAAAGCCCAACACTTTAAAATACTCTGAAATTGTCATCCCAGTTACAATCAAAACAAGTTTAGAGCGTTTTTTTTCACAGAGCTAGCTGAGACAATATTTTTTGGATAGTTATTCCAGATTCTGGCAATTTTAAACGACCAAAAAATTTCTGTTCTGAGGTGCCTTGACATTTTTAATTTCCTAACTAGCTTTCAGCCGTAATTTTTGGTGCGGGCATAGTCAACACTGTCGCAACCCTCGCCTGGGGTAACATCGTTAGAGTTTTTAAGTTATTTTTGCCTCTATTAGTTGACTACTTGTATTTTTTGTGTGCGAAGGAAATGAGTTTAGGCTGTAGGGGACGGCGATCGTAGCTGAGGAAACGGAGTTCTGAATCAGTTTCGCCGGCTTTCGTTAAACTCTCTCTATTCATCTAGTGCTTTGTCTTAGAATGGAGGAGCGGAATTGCAATGCGTATATTTTATGTGGCTTGACCAGTGCCTAGTAAAAGGCAGAATAGTGTTTAGTACAGGACGGACTAGTGCCTAGTAAAGGGGTGATATCATGTCCATTGACTTGTGTTGAAAGTTTCTTGCAATGCAGCCAAGAATTTTGCTTGCATTTTCAGCGTTTTTTCTACTTTTTTTTCAAGCTAAAACTTCTGCCAAGTTTCCTATTTTTTTCGGTTTTGATTGAAATAAAACTTTAAGCAATTTCAATTGCATGGCATCCCAAGACCATGCAAAAGTTTCTGAAGTCTTTAGATATAAAGTCATTTGGGGATTAAAATTTATCATTATATAATTACCAGGCCTAGCTTTTCTGAAATGTTTTAGAAAGTCAAATTATGACTACAAAACGAGAATAATTTTAGTGATAGAGTTTGGTCGTTTATCTGTTCTCACAGCAGGATCGCTTTTGGGACAAAGAACACGGCGAGATTAATTGCCACTGAAGATTATAATGATTGTTATAATTGAACAATTAATTCTTTTAAATTCAATACCAGGAGTGGCTCACTGATAACTTGACTTCTTTGTGAAGTTTTTGTCCCACCTTTTCTTTATTTGGAATAACTGGATGTCGTCGTGCATTGAAATGAACTTCAACCAAAATTCTTTTTTAATGTTTTCGGAAGATAATTAGACGTTTATCTCCGAAAAACATACCATGTAATTTTCCTTTATTTTTCAACACCAAATTAAAATTATTCCGATTCAGTTTTGTATCATTAGCCCATGTTTTGTCACTTTCGAAACACAAAATGCAAGAATTCCATGAGATAATATCAGTTGCAAGTTCATGGCAAATTCTCAGGTACTTCTCGCGAAACCATGTCATAGTTCTAGGTGCTATAAGATAGTTCCCGGAGTATACTCGTCACGGCTACCCAGTACCCAGTCGAACTTTTTCGCATGTTTTTTCGAATGCATGTTTTTCGCTGCCCAAGTAGTTAAATCGCTTGGCCGGCAAAAAACGTGCATGCCCCGGCGAAAAAATTTAGACTGGGTATTGAACGTGACTGCACAAGCCTGCGTTCTATTGTTCGATTACGCAATATCTAATCAATGTGCTGACTTTCGTTCAGTCTCCGGGTTGTGTTGTGGGTTCAGTTTCCAGGTTGTGTTGTGTATACGTGTGTCAACGTTAATTTGCAAATTTAATGATCGCTGATAAATTCTTGCAACGAGCAGACAAAAAAGGTTTTATTAGACTTTGTAAATAGCCAGCTGAAACTTTTGCAACATTTCAAGAAGCCTTCACAAAAGTTCGAGCTGTTGAGAGAAAATGCACAACGTAAAATTGCTAAGTCGGAGGAAAATTAAAACCGACCATTGCATCACAACAATGCACCTGTTCCCATTTCATTGAAAATAACACAGTATTCACCACGCACATGGCCGCCGTAGCACCAAGTCCATATTCATCAGATTTGACCCTTTATTATCGCGCTGTTCCCTACAGTGAACATTCACATGGACGCCTATCGATTGGCACCGTACATGCAACGCAGTTAGACGTATGCGCTTTAGGTACTTCACACCCTTCTTTAATAATTAGATGTTGTAATTCAACAATAATTTATTGACCAACAATTTAATTGTGCTGACAGCGTTTTATCACCATTCATAGAGAGGAAAATGCTGATTTCGTTACGTGAATTCCACTTATTTTGAATGTAATAGGACCCATAAGTGAGAAAAATTTTTTTAGAACGAAGCCGAGAATTTTCTGATAATAACTCTTGTTTGATTTTTCTGCCTCCTGAACATCATATTCTCAGGTTTCTTCGAGGAGGATACCTACTCCACTCTGGTCGTTTATGTTAGCTCAAAGTCCATAGAAGTCCGTATCACATGGTTTCGTAATGATATTACCATTACTCATTCTCCGCAGTCCAACCATATTGCTTTATTCATAGTCCGCATTCCAACCACAATTTCCTTGCTCACCGTCTGTCTTCTGGCCATATTATGGTAAGTCAGAGTCCATATTTTATGTTCTAGTCACATTTTCATTGCTCACAGTCCGTATTTCAGCAATGTTGTCGTCCCTCACCATCCTCTTTCCAGTCGTATTTTCATTATTCACTGTCGGAAAGGCAGCTACATTTTCATCTCTCTCAGTACGTTTTCCAGCCATATTTTCATCGCTCACGGTCCGTATTCCAGCCATATTCCCAGCGGCACCATTCACGCCATATTCCCGCCAGACGGCGGAGTTCATTAAGATAGCGTCAGCGGTCGCTTCCATTTCTGCTAACCACAAACAATGATAGAAACTGTCGGAAAAAATCTCAAACGTGCCGACACGGGACCGGCTGAGTCACTACTGCAACTTTTAAAGAGGCTTTAGGAAGGCGTTAGCTTGAATAGGCGGTCCTAAGCGACTCATTCCAGATAAGTGGAAACTGGAACGAGCTGGGAATATGCGCGTGTCGCAACTCTTTATTAAAAGCATGCGTTGTGGTTACGACGCTGCTTCTTTTCCGGGAAATATTTCAGAGCGACAGAGCAGTTCACAAATTACTTGAGTGCCGCCTACCTCATTGCAAATTAAAAAGTTCAAGGCCCTCGTCTGCGAGCGCTCAGCGCTCATGGCTCTGGCAGCGCATGTCATCATCATCGTGTAAACTTTTACGTCTCAGTCATTAAGTGGTGAACGCTGATACATGTCCGGGGAACATTGTTTATACGGTTGCGTTTTTAGCACGTTTGTAATGTCATATTTTGGAAGAAAACAGACGGGAAATTTTTCATCACGAATTCGATAGGAGTTTTCTTGGTGTCTTTCCTCTCGCAGCTCTGCGGTGTATTGGTGACTGCTTCAGCTCGCTTAGGGATGCTCGTGAGCCTTTGGGCTGTGTCTGAAGGCGAGATGGTTTGCGCGGGAGCTCTTTGTAAATGAAATGGTTTTAAGTTCTTGCTCGATGGTCTCGCTTTACATTATCGTAGTTACCCTTTCTATTCTATAGAAGTCTCTGTTTCAATTGCTTACGGTAACGAAGACTGGAAATGGTCCAGAGTTTGCGGTGGTGTTCGTAAAGTTACGCGTCACATTTGAACGGCATTAGAAGCTTAGATTTCCTGCCTATGGACAGTTGGACACAGCCTATGCCTCTTTCCTTCACTGCTCTATCTGTTGTCCTAATTTTGAATGTGGGATTTGAGGTTTCCTGTTTGATTTATGTTATGATATCTTGTGCTTAATTTACTTTTCATAATCTACGCAAATAAGTCTTTTTCTGTCTTTTCTAGAGCCTAGAAAGCCGTAACACTCACCTCCGGAGGTTTTGAATGGTTGTCCTTTGCGGGGCATTCGGCACTTGAGCTCTCTTGTCCGTGTCCTGCAGACTAATATCTACCATTGACTGTTCTGAGGAATGAATTAAAAGTTTGAAAAATCATTCGATAAATCAGAAACGTTGTTATTGCGTTTAAGTTCAATATTAAAAAGTGTTACTTTTATGTAAATAATTTATTGTGGCAGATTCGTTTTCTTAAATTAAGGAATGATTGATGGGAAGAAATAGTGCTCAAAAAAGTTGAATAATTATAACTAGCCTAACGCTCATGAGGTAAAAAACTCATATACCAGGCCTGAACAAAAACTGGAACGTACATATGTATCTTTTATGTACAAATATTACAGAAGCTACGAGTAAATTTTACGTTCTTAGCTAAACATGAAGAAAATTCACCGGGTTATAAGCGGATTCAATGTTGAGTAGTTACTAAAGGTTGTTATGTGAGATCGAAGAATTGAAATCTCTGCCTGGTCTGTGAACTATATCTTTCAATCATCATTTAACAGAAAATTTAAATAGCAGTTTGATTTTCTAACAATGCATTTAGGAATCCTCGTAATTTATACTACCTAAGTACTTTTAAAAGACTAGATTAATATTTTGAAACATATTTTAAAATAATTTATCTTTTCTCCAGCACGATCAGATCAATGTATTTGTAGGATACCAGAACATTATCACTGGTTTCTCGAATAAAAAAAAAAGAATGGGAGGACGAATTTACAAAAATAGCTCTCGGAAACATGATCGAGAGGCTTTCAAAAGTGGCCCAAAGTGTAGCGGATAAAACGAATTAAAAAGCCTCAAATATTCAGGGCTCTCTCGTACCAGCATTCTTTTCGCTTCACGCGATGAATGTTAAAGCCCGAGTCCATGAACCCGGAATTAAGTTTTCAGGTGCGGCCGTTCTCACAACGCGATTCCCTGGGGCCTCACATCGAGCTAACATATTTAGAGCCCCTGCTGCCACCGCTCGGAACACGAGTATCCTTGCCGAATGTGGAGGTCACGACGCAATTTTGCTGCAATTCACATCCTGCCGGTGAAATAAAGTTTAGTTCTCTTTTACGAATTACTTGGGCAAACTTAACATGTCATAAATAGTTTAAACATAATCCTTCCATGACAATTAGATTTTGTTCAGCTGCTTTTCCACTCTCATAAACCGTTAAATAATTTATTTTAGGCGAATGTTCTGAACAGAAAACAAATTCATTAGCGAATTTACATTAAGTTAATGCTACACAATACAGAGTGCTATTTACAGTATGAAATGACATTTTACAAAAGATCATCAGGAATTACGTTCCGTCAATCAGCACTTTCCATACATTGAAGGAGTTTCGCTGTGGAAAAGCGACTTCTTACATTTTAATTACTGCCTAATTTTGGATAGGTGTGGGTACATTACCCTTATATGAGATAAAAACAAAATTTAAAAAGCACGCACAACAGCAATTAATCGTGTCCCCTATTATGTGAAATAATTAGTAAAGATCTTTAATGTGAGATCAAAATATTCCGTTTTAGTTACTTAGTCTCACTTAAAACTCCACAGCCACACAAATGGGCTTTAAGGAGAGCAAATACGTATGTAGAAAGGACTATTCAGTATAGTCTTTAAAAGCCGAAGGTATTATGCACAAAGAGTGTGTCTCCCCACTGGATGCCCTGTGCAGAAGAACAGTCAGTGAGGATGGACGATAAAGAAGAGATTGCAAGATGGATTCAAAACTGGAAAAAGAAAAGTGTGTTCGGAACACAAAAACCCCGAAGGCCTAGCTATGGCTGAGGTAACACTTGAATATTCTTATGCGTTCTTAAGGAGAAAGAATTGATATTCCATTTGTGAGATGATATAATACAGAAAATACATTATTAATAACAACGCGTCATCAATTATTACTTTTTTGGTTCTTTGAAAAAACAGTAACATGCTATTGTGGAAGTTAATTAAAGACGAAAACGAAACGAAAATGCGTACTCGACGACCGATACTCAGATGGACTATACATAGAAGCCGAATGGAACAACCTACCTCCAATATTGATGCGTGTGAGTCACAAATCTAACAGTAATCCACCAATAGTCACACGCTCCCTCAAATCTAATCAAATTACAACAATTCTGATGTTCACAATGCTCTGATGTAACAAAATTGTAATAATATTGGTGCACCCAACACTCAAGTGCAACAAAATTGCAACAATACTGACGCCCAATGCTCAGGTGTGTGTGTAACAAAATTGGAATAATATTGGTGCACCCAACGCTCAAATGTAACCAATTTCAACAGTACTGATCCCCCCAATCCTCAAATGCAACGAAGTCGCAACAATACTGATGCACCCAGCGCTCAAATGCAAAAAAGTTGCAACAATACTGGTGAGCACAGTGCATGAATGTGAGTAAATAACAAAAATACTGATGCACCCAACTCTCAAATCTAACCAGTAATACTGATGAGCACAGCGCTCAAATATGGCGGCGTATCATCACACTGACACACGTTGCACTCTGCTAGGATACAAATTATCGCAATCATTGTTACTGCGTACCTCTCTGTCAAGTTCAAAATGAAGCTTACATAAAACATATCATTTCATACTCACTCTATTTTTTGTGCATTTTCATTTCACACTTGTGCTTGATTCGGACCTGCAGTTAGTTCAGCTGCAATTTCGCATCTTCCCCTGCTTTGATTTTCCCAAGTGTTTTACTAATGATGAGATCAATGACTGCGTTAATTAGTTTTTGTAGCTCGCTGCGTTCAAGTTCATGAATCTCCTCGGTTTCCAGGCGTTAAAAACGATAATCTGCCAAGTTTCTAACTGTATAGGCCAAGTGCTAGGTTTAGCTTGATATGTCAAATTACTGAATATATAAGCTTTTGTAGATTAATTAGTTAAGTGTGTCATTATAGACATCTTTAATTTACTCAAGTCTGACAGGCGGCCAGTTCTTTAATTTACTCAAGTCTGACAGAGGGCCAGTTGAGATGGTCTGTTTTTTAATTGACTTTCTTGCAGCAATATTGGTCTCTGAGGGGCAATTTTCCCTCCGTCCCATCACCGTAATGAAGTCCTAGCAATTACTCCATCAATTAAGGAGAATCAATTAAGACCTCTCTTCTCTGCCATTTTTCAGGACATCTACTAAGATCTATTCATACTCTGCTTAGAAATTGGAGGCGGTTCTTGGAAAACTGCGCAATTAAATTAAGTGAACCGTCTTGACTCATTATTGAATGTCAACACAATACTTTGATGATCCGAAAACAAGCTAACAAATCCATGGATGCAACAATTGAAGACTTGTTTTTTAAGCCGTCTAAATTTTGAGGTTCACAAATGATACACTGACTGATCTCTATTCGTTAATTTTGACTTAGGATTGTAATACATCATACAATTAGAAAATAATTTCACAACCTGAGAGATTGTCTCAACAGTCTTCAGGTAGATTACGTGTGTTTTTATTTTTTATCGAATTCCATGCTGTTAGAACATCTGGATCACATACGTTGAATTAAGGTTCGACTATACGTACCTCGTTAGCAAGAGAATGTAAATTTTCTACCAGTTACGAGCTGTAATACGAATAATAACACGACTCCTTTAGCAGTGAAGTAAATCCTCATTGAGAGTTCGAACAACGAAAACATTTTGTGGAGAACATTTCAAACAGAACAACTGCGTGACATTGTCACAATTTCCATCCCGTCAATATAAATTAGCCTTCAATGTCAGTGATTTTGAGCGAATTGATTTTTCCCAACTACGATTTTCTTCCACATCCTTAGTATTGAATGAGTGAATGCTTGACAACAATATTGCATCGAGAGCCTAATATCTCATTAACAGATATTGTCGAAGCGAACCTCGTTTGATTGCCAGTGCAGACATTCTATTTCGAATGACACCAAATGACAAAGATGAAAGACTTAGCATGTATATGTCAGTAAAATTCAACCCGTTAAATTCTCTCTCTCTCGTGAGAAATTCAGGTCACGACATAATTTTATTCTCGTCTGTCCAATTGTTAGGATAGGAAGGTCCAAGTTTGTAAAGTTCGCCGAACTTTGCGGCAGGTGTCGAGGAAGTTTTTGCTGAGTGGAGAAGTTAAACCTCAAGACGGTGGCTAATAAAATGCCGGTCATTTTCCAAGGAAATAATCAGACTTTCGATTTTCTGGGACACTTTAGTGGTGTTTCTGCATGTTAGTACACTGATGATCGATTTTAACGTTCATTTAAATTCTGAAACTTGTCTTGCTCACAACATACTCCCTGGAAAAAGATCATGCAATTTTGATCTGGTTTTCAATCTGTGCTTAAATACATTAGTATGTTTATGACAGTTTCAACTTTGTCGAGACTTTCACGTATTACCGTGTAAAACGTTCAGTTTTACTATAACTACACGACTGATTTGCTCTGTTACCGGTGTGCAGCGCTTTAGCGATGACTCTCGATAAAAATATGTTACGCTTATTAAAATTGTCATTTCATTCTGATCATTATAGCATCGTTACTGAGGTTGTTAGAACATCTGGACCAGGAACTGTACCGCTTTAAACGTTTTAATGTGATTATTTAATAAAATATTGATTTCCACGAGTGCTATTTTGAAACTTAGTCTACAAAGAAAGCAATTTATAATATTCTAGTTGACCTGACAACCCGCAATTCTCTCGTAAATTTCAAGAAATAATATTATTTACCGAATGAAATTTATCAGCACTGATGCCACACTGATGTAAGTCGCACTCATTTAACGCGGGTAATGTCACATACATAAAGAACATCTCCACAGAAAACCAATTACAATGTTTCCAGGTTTTCTCAGAGATACGCTCTGTCAGAGGGAGCTCTAAAATATATCGTCTTCTTGACATTAGCAATTAGAGGAATGTTCCGTTTCTTAATGACCCTTGCTTGTCTTCTGGAAGACCGTCTGACAACGAAGTTCCTTTTCAATTAGCTCAGTAATTAGCTAACTTCTGAAGTCTTTCATTTACATTTTACTACGTCAGTAGGATAATTTGTACGTGTTTAGACGAGGGCTCGACGCAGATGTTGCATGTTGGGCAGTCAAGAGACAAAATTAGTTTGCGATTATAAGGCCTTACTTCGGGTTAATGTTCGAACAATAATGAGCAATGTGTAAACGAATCGACGAGCATAATAGTCATTAAAAGGTGAAACGCAAGTACATAAGTGAATGTCTTTGAAAATGGGATAAAGAAATGAGAACGCTGAGATAAATCACGATTTTTTATTTGTTTGCCATTGAGTCTTGGAATACGTTGATCGTGCAGCCTTTGTACAGCATTTCAACGTCTTCAACAAGCTCGAATCAAATGTCTCGCGAAGGTATGGCGATTCCAAAACGAATGCTCTGCTGTTTTTATTACCTGAAAGCTCATTTTATTCAGTGAAGATACATTCCTAAGGAAGACGTGATCATGAAACATTTAGGAGTAACATTGTGTGCCACCATCATAGACATCGGTGTGCTTGATGATTCAGTTAATACAGCCTATGCAACGTAAATTTCACGAACATAAATTTATACAAATGAATAACAGTTTTATGCATTTGATTTGAACGATATTCCATTCATATGAAAAATAACTGTTTTCATTCTTAATTCCTTAATTTCTAATTATGAATACTTGACCGTAAAATATTTCAATTACGTCAATCAAAAATGCCATTTTTCATTCTACTGAATGAAGTTACAAAACATTTTGCTGCAGCACGCAATTGATCGAACAAAATTACGACCAGCATTACGCAACTGGCTGTGGCAACATCACACCTGATTCCATCACATCAGCTCGGTCACTGCAACGCAGATAGCTTTTAATCGCCGTTTATTCGGTGATATTGCTAGAGTGGTTGAAGGCTGTGTGTGTAATTTAAAATAAAATATAGAAAAATTCTAACGCAAAATTCCTCTTTGAATACTAACAAAGATATTTTCTCTGAACTTTCAAACTGAAATCAGAGAAATAGTTTAGAAAAGAGCATATTAAATTAAACTTTGCAAGTGTCTGAATGACACCTTTGCGCTAAAATTATTCGTAGACCGTGTGGTTCCGAGGAGCTTAAAGCCATTGGGGCAATATAGCACGAGACAAGGTTTATTTGGGTAGACTTCCTGAACATCACACAAAATATTTCATTTCCGACATTTTTTTTCTTAAATTAATGTTCTAAGTTACGAAAAACATTTCCAATAAATGTTTTTCGCAACTTAGAACATGAATCGCAATGTTTATCACATGGCCCGTTGAACCACATTACTCCGTACGTTGGATACAGATACAGCCTAAATATTGGTGAAATCAGATACATTATTATATAACTATTTCCAGCACATACAGGGACTATCATAGAAATGGAAAACCATATAAGCTGCATCATCCCATCTCCGGTCTTATTTTGGTAATAGATTTATTAAATTTCTGTTTGTATTGAGACAACGGCATCACATTCCTGCTTACAACATAATACTGAATGGATGTTCATCCTGGGAGTCAGTATGGTACCACATTGGCATCACTCAATAAAATTGGCATCACTTTACAGGCTGTATCACATTACCTCCCGCATCTCAATAGTTACCACAGGTATCGCGTTAACAACGACGTCATATCAGCAGCAGTGTAACATTACTAAAGCATCACATTTGTCGTGGTGTCCCAGTGTCCCATACCCGGTGACATCACATCGTTTCCAGTACCCAGTCTTACTTTTTCGCCGGAGCATGCATGTTCTTCGCCGTCCAAGCGATTTAATTACTTGGGCTGCGAAAAACATGCATGCAGGCGGCGAAAAAAGTTAGACTGGGTATCATATACCTGACGAGATCGCACTAGCCGCGTTTTCCCATTACCGGTGGCCTCACATTAGCTATCACATATCATTACCGATGGCTTCACAATAGCTCCAGCATCACTTAACCGACGTCATCACATTAGCTCCAGTATCATATTAGCTCCAGCATCATATTACCGATGTCATCACATTAGCTCCAGTATCACATTAGCTCCAGCACCACATTACCAATGACATCACATTAGCTCCAGCATCACATTGCCAATGACATCACATTAGCTCCAGCATCATATTAGCTCTTGCATCACATTACCGATAGCATCACATTAGCTTTAGTATCACATTCCCAGACTCGGAGAACACATTGACGCTAGGTCTGCTGCGGTTGGCCGACGCTTTCAATTTCCGTTCCAGGGAAGATTCTTTCTGGCGACCTCGAGTAAAACTTTAAATGAACTTCAAGCAAGAGGCAAAAAGGAAAGAAAAATCACAAAAAGGATTTCATGAAGACTTGAGGGAAGGAAAAAATAAAGACCATATGTTGGCAATAAATTACTGAAGATTTTGCGATCATGGAAGAGAAAATATTAGAGAGGTAATAAAAGAAAACAGAAAAATTTAAAAAATGAAGTGAACAGAACCGTAATTTTCGATAAGAGACTCAAGTTTGGGACTGATTTAAAATTGTGGGAATTTTCCAAATTTTAAAAGTTAGAAACATCCAAAGCTTGAGTCTTTAACTTACAAAATGATGGACGCTTAAAGTTGAAATTACTTCGCATATATACTTTGATATTATAATCTTTGATTTCGAATCAAGTATTTGGTACAGGACAAGCAAGTAAAGTGTAAACCCAACTCCCTTTAAAGAGAAGCTATTTACATTGAAGTGTAGGAAAATTAATGCATCAAGCATGTATTTCAACCGCAGTCAAGTTTCGAACAGTAGATGCTTTGAAGGATTTCGAATTTTTACCACTCAATTGCACTGCATGAAAAATTTATGTTCCATATTTGCCGCAACATTTGCAAAACTACCGTAATCAGTAAAGGAATTGTCTGAGATTTTTCTCGTTAATTTCAATAGAAGTATTTTCATAACAATAGAACACAAACAACTTGACCTGTATTCACATCATTATAATACCTGGACAAATTTTGCCTCATTCAAAAAAATGAAAAAAACGTGTCCACAAAGTAATTGGATTGACAATTCAAAACTATATAAGAAATACTTCGTGATTCGCATTTTTATTGACTTTGAATGAGTTGAAGTTTATTAAATAGTTATGGCACATAATACAGTCATGAGTTCAAGCTACATAACTGAGGGAAACATTTTTGCCAATATTCTTTCTAAGCTGTAACTGGTTCATTTATCCAAAATGTAACGTGTGGTAAAGTCATTTCTTTTCTCCATCAATGCTACCCAAATATTAATTATCCCTTATTACCATATGATGTATTAGTATCAGTTTCTCATTTTAACCTTGTCTTTGGTGATGTTTAATCGATCAGAAATGAAGTTGAATGTCACATGATTTTGACTTACCCGTTCTATGCAAATCTTAAACGAAAAAATATTCGAAATCGAAATTTTTTCTGAACCTGTTAGAAGTTCCTTTTTGCAGCAAAGTTGCTTGTTCAATCTAGTTGCGTAGCACCTAAATTTCATTTTGATCGCTAAAAGGGACTCATAAGTTTCTCTTAGAAGTTATTAGTTTCACCCTTGACGAAAATGAACTAATGAAAACATCAAATGTTTTTATCGTTATATTCAGCTAACATCAGAAGAATGGCTCTAACGATGCCATTGACCCAAAGAATTCATACCTACTAAAGATGTAGATTGAGGGAGCAAATTTTCAATTACTTATTTTGTTGTGAACAATTGTATTTTCAATCGAAATTTTTATGCGCGTTTGATAATCTCTGGACGTGGGGAGATGAATAATTTTAAATTCTTTACCTAAGGACGATTTAGTAAAGTCGAAATCTCCCCGAAAAGCTGTTATTGAATACATTTTAAAATATATGCAATTGGTTTAATTCAGTTTGCTTGACGTGGGGAAAGTAAAAATCGCTGTTCGATTTCTAAAAGAAAATAACCAAAATTTCTCCACAGTTGTTTATTTATCTCACACCATACTCACATCTCTGCCTATAAACTTAGCAATGAACAAGCTTACATTGTTCACTTACAAGCCTTCGTTGTTCCAATAAGCCTAGAAAAATCTGGTAGAATTTCGAAGGGCAGCTGTTTTTGTTCGACCTCGAACGTATCTCACTATCACTTTATTGCAGGAGCATTAATGATTTCAACAGAGTTGCCATTTTCCTGATCAAAACTCTTAAATTGAAAAAGCATCCAAATAAAATTTACCAATAATATTCCTCTGAATCAGGTACCCATACAGAGTCACCAGATGCTGTGTGATTTTAAAGGCAAAGTTTTACTCGAAAAAAAGACTACGTAGTTCAATTTTGGCTGTAAAAACTCCGGTCTGGCATCGCTAGACCGTTTCAAACGCCCAGGGTAGAGGCTATACTTTGGTAAGCAGACTCTTAGATGCTTCGATGGAAAAGTTGAACTGGGAGATAAATGCGTAATATCGGAATGAGTTTCAACTAGGTCATTGTGTAATTTTACTAATTTTGACTTGAAGTATTCTCTTACAAAAGTGAGGAAGCAGGACAGGGTGATCGGAGTGTATTAAAGGAAAATTTTGAATTCAAACACGTGATTGGATAGCAAATTTTCTGGAGGTTACTTACTAACCCTTAAAGTGACTAAAAGTGTTTCCTTTTTGCTTTAATTTTGGCATAGTGTAACCTACCAAAGTTATAATAGAATCAACTATATTGCTCTAGTTCTCTTAAAGATTAGCCAATAATAATGCTTCTCGTACGAACATCGGTGTAATCACTTTAAACTGTTCAAACAGCTATCGCGTTGTTCTAAAATGATCATTCAATAGAAACTTCCAAACAACAACTGTATAAAAGAAATGAATCGGTTGCGTAAAGCATCTTCTTTGCAATTGTTCCTACAATTTTTTCTCTGGTGAGCGGACTTGGAGCTGCAGTTGGGGTAATAAACCCGGACCCTGTCGGTAATGGGCCAATTACAGTTACCGGGCGACGGCGCAGCAGAACAGCTGTAACCAATCGAAAATGACCCATAAAAGGTGGACGTAATGGACACCTTGGCGAATTACAAGTCCTTTATATGCCAATTTGCCACGCACGTAACACATTCACTACAGATTGACGGCACGTGTTTCCTCTTGCATCGCAGGTCTTCTAACTAGAGTGAATTGCGCCCAGCCATAAAATGGAGCTGAATTATGCTGGCCGGCCAAGACTCTCTCGTTTCTCTGCTCGTTTCTCGGCGAGATATTGATAAGAACGTGCTGGTAAGTGCGAGAATTAAATTTGTGTAAGCACTTTTTTTTGCAGCGTGGCTGTATTATATTATTTTGGAGTAAAACTTGTGTTTGTATTTTTTATCAGACTGAGTCGTTGTTTATGATTTTTCTACGTGTTGGGCTTTTGAGGGTATTTTGGACAATATTTAACACCAAAACATGTATTTTGGTCTATAGATTGTGCACGTCCTTTTTTGGATTGACTCTTTTCGATTAATCGTTAAATTTGCGTTGGACCTGTTCAAACAGTGTAAGTGGCTGTGTTAGATAATTACGAAAGATCATTCCGCAAAACAAAATAATAAGAAAGCTCGTAAAGAATATCGGGAAACAATCCAATACTTCAAGCTGGTCAAGTTTGTTAAATAGATCGTCAAGTAACTGACCTATAAGGAATGATATTGCTTCCATTTTATATTCTCGCTTAGAAGCTCCTGGGTTTCAGCATGAATTTGGGAACTGTTTTTCGGAAGGAAAAGTGGTTCTTGTCGATGTACCAACCGTAGAATTTTTCTTTTCTATCTCGTGCTTTAATAAGTCAAAGACCATCATCCATGTAGCTCATGACTGTTGGCTGCAAAAATTGATTAATATCAGACTGTTGAGTGCAAAATTGATGAACATCAGGGGAAAGTTGAGTTGTTCCATATGAGAAAATATTGCCGTGAGAAGTGAAGCTTCTCAAGTGGGCACACAAGAATCGAAGAAACAGGTACACAGAGACTTTACAACCTGTCATTATAAGCACCACAGCAGTACTATCAGGACCACAAACGGTACCAACAGCACTATAGTAGTACCAGAATCATAAAAACTATACCAGCAGTACTACAGCACTACCAAAAGCACCCCGGTAGTACCAGCAGTACCACAACAGCACCAGCAGTACCACAGCAGTAAAAAAAGGACTCCACCAGTACCATCACCAGATCCAGGGCCGCTCAGGAAGCGCGGCGGCAGACCAGGCTTCATATCTCATATGAGGCCGACAGCGCGGCTTACATGGCCAAACTTGCGTCCTGCCGCGCCGCCATATTGGGACGATGCTCCACCGTATTGAAGTGATACTGCTGCTACAACGCGATATTGGGACGATGCTGCACCGTATTGGTGTGATACTGCTGCTACAACGCGATATTAGGACGATGCGCCACCGAATTGGAGTGATACTGCTGCTACA
>JACJUY010005969.1:0-11877 GCA_014220935.1 Platorchestia sp. MABIK | reverse complement strand
CGATATTGGGACGATGCGCCACCGTATTGGAATTATACTGCAGCTACAACGCGATATTGGGACGATGCGCCACCGTATTGGAATGATACCGCAGCTACAACGCGATATTGGGACGATGCGCCACCGTATTGGAATGATACTGCAGCTACAACGCGATATTGGGACGATGCGCCACCGTATTGGAATGATACTGCAGCTTCAACGCGATATTGGGACGATGCGCCACCGTATTGGAATGATACTGCTGCTACAACGCGATATTGGGACGATGCGCCACCGAATTGGAATGATACTGCTATCAGTCAGTTTTTTTCAATCAATAGAACTAATTATAAATTATTTCACGAACATTTTCTAGCTGAGCTGTTACTGACTTGTTTTATGAATCATTTTACTTTGCAGGTCCATCATCTACAAGAATTGATCCAATCATCCAGCGCATAAAAAAGTTCAGAGATCCTCTGATCAAATAGTAAAACTTCTCCAAAAACTTAGGCAAACAATTGGTTTGAAATTAGTGTTCGTATTTTTTCGTTTCTTAGAAAGAAACTCATATTCCTTCTTCCGTTACCTAAACGTAGTTTGCTATCTAATTTTTCGAAGCAGAATAAACTTAAAGAAGTTTGCAGCTCATGCGCTTCCGTCGTAAATAATGCTGTGCAGTACTGATAAAACTAGACTCTTGCGAACGAATTTGCTTTCATTTTTAGCGCATGAGCTCAGTAAAAAATATTGGATCGAGGGTCGATGTAAGAAGTTGGAATACTTCGAAACTCCGTAATTTTTTGTAACTTCTTCTCATTTCTTGCAGAGTTAGTAGTTAGTGTAACTTTTTTTGAGCACATGACACATGAACAAATTCACTGTCGCTTACATAACTCAGTAATATTCTTCAAGGTACCTAGTGTTCGCAAACCATATCAGCACCTCGATATATCCTGGACATTTCTGATACATGTGGCAATTACTTAGATCTTGTCGCTCTCGACACGTGGAAACATTCCTCGTCGCCCAGAATAAATGGGACCATCACTCAACTCTCTGAATGATTCATTTTGACCCATGAAGTATGCAATCGTCATCCGAACGTTCCTGTCTCTCACAAAATATAAATGTATCAGTTAATATTGGGCCCTACGGCCAGGCACGAAAGTATCTTATTGAAAGCTCTGCCTCTCGTCTCCTAGTAATAAAGTCATAACGATATCGACTAAAGCATTTTTTATTTTGTAATGTTTCTGTTGTGGTTGAAGGTTGTGCTTGTATTTAAAAGTAACCACTTAATCGGATTCGCTGAGGTGATGCACAAATTTTTAATAATGAAGAATTACCTTGAAAAAACTTACCGAGTTAAATATTTTTACATACATATAACACGTATCAGAAATATCACGCCATGCTGCATCAAATAAATTGATTATTGAATACCGTGTTTTCTGATACGCAAAAATTTAGCTTGCTTGATCTCAGCAAAAACGTCTAAACTGCTGAACATGTGACTGAGTATTCGGTTGATAGAAGACTTGGTATTTGAATGGATTCGGATTCTAAAGTCCGAAAGCTCAAATGCTAGAATAAGTTACACAATTTTCACTTGATCTTTGCTCCAGGCTAATTTAAGTGATAATGTTTTTTAAAGAAAGAGGAAAATTCATCCCATGACAACGACAAGCTTCTCTAGCGACCCTTTTGTAGTATTCGCTGGCTAGAGCCAATGTACTCTGATGCTCACAGCACCCACCTGATCCAGTGAACCAGGGTTATTAATTCAGACTTCATTATTTATTTTCGAATCTTCTTTCGTTTTTTTCAGCACTGATGATGGAATCTATGCATTCCGAAATGTTTGCGAGTAACTAGCTTGATAAGGTGTTGACGCTTCCTATTATTTTGAGAATGAGATTCCTTAAACACCGACCAATGAGTACAATTTTGTTCAGCTAGGGAGAATGGCAAGTCAACATGTGAAATAACACAAGAGAAAAATAACAACTTGTAGATGCACTTATTCATAGAAATAAAATGACTATTTTGGCGATAGAAATTTTTGGAATTGCTGTAGCTGTATTTCTCCGTGATTTTGCTGTTAGCGATTAAAGGCTGTGCTTGTAATTAGAAAAAATTAAAAGAACTTCTAAAATAAAGTTTATTTTAGCACACCGAACAAAATTGTCTCTGAATTTTCAAATTAAAAACAGAGAAATAGAACAGTACGGAAACTTTCAATTGACGCCTGTCAGAATGGCATCACTGCGCTAAAATTTCTCGTATACGGTGTAGTCTCGAGGAGCTTGAAGCCATTGGCACCAAAGGATATGGGATGCCCGAATGATATTGCACCAGAGGAGTATTTATTCATGCAGACTTTCTACGCATCACACAAAATTCTTCGTTTCCGATCATTTTTCTTTGTGATGCTTAGAACACTAATCAGAATGATTCGGTATTTCGATATATTTCCAGCCGTCAATTTTTCTTGAAGTTTTTCTTTCCGTTGTTTAGTCATTTTCATCGAATCTTATAGACTTGTTGCATATATTAGTTATCAGAACGTCCGTACACAGAGTAAAACAAATTCGCAAAGTATACAGTATGCAGACTTTCATATTGTTTGCTCAGTTCAAAACCTGACACCGCTAGATAAAATGCGAACTTGTTTTTTCTGGCACGGGCTTACAGGCTGTCAAAGTAAATTCGATACGCTGCGCTTAATTGTATCTGTTGTCCATCACAGAAGAGAAATCATTACGCGAACTCTGTGAAGATTGTTTTTAAGGCGCAGGTCATTCGTTAGCAGGCTGAGCTGTCAACGTCAGTCATCGAGCTAAAAACCTGCAATTAAGCTCAGCAGAGAACGCCGAAATTCATATCCACCTTGACAAACACATCCATTATTTGTCCTTACGATTGTAATTGCTCTCATTCAGGCTCGTGCAGCCAAAGCCATACAAGGCTACTGTGTTTGTACGTCTAGCTTCAGCAATTAATTTCTATTTCCCGTGAAAGCCTGTTGAGTATAAAACCAATATTTGTCGAGTGCCACTCGGTGATACCAATCAATTTTAGCCGGGCGAATGAAAGCAGATACAGCAGCGTGCTCAAAGGGGAAACGCTCAGTTTTTTCATTACGGGCAGCACACAATGGATGAAAACTGCATTCCCAATGCAGGGTCTGAAATATTGATCTTCACTTTCTAAAACTTCAGGACAGCTTGATTGGTGCGTGCCTTCTTCTATCAGTCGAGTAGTTCACGAACGACGTTGTATGTTTGAAGCCATAATAATGAGACGTGATGTTAAAGTGACATGTATTGACGCGTCAGTTCTACTAGTACTTAGACACAGGGTGGGCCAGAAGTGACTGACCCTTTTACTTTGCTAATAAAAGGAAATCTTAGTTTTATTTGAAAGAATATCATTTTTATGGTTTATTTTGATGTCCTATCTATTCAGCTAGCAAATTAAAAGGGTTAGTTACTTCTGGCCCACCCTGTATAACGACCATCTATAGCCTGTTAGGTACCGTCGCTAGTGAACGAGAGGCCAATTATGGGAAATACTCTCCATGAAATGGATATCTGTAAGAAATCGTATCAACAAAAGAGCGAGTGGAGGCTTAAAATTTTATTACGTGTTGTGACTGATTACAAAGTGTTGATGGGAACACCCTACCAACTAATCGAGTGAGCAAACCAACAAGGTTAAGAAAGTTTTTCTAAGAGAGTATACATCTAAATCTTCTTTCGATGCCGAATATATTGCATCGGATCAGTTTAATTGCTTGCACATTAAGCTGATCACGCCTCGAAAAGTTTTAATTAATCAAAACAATTTATAGGCGATGCAACGCAACTGACAAAATATTTCCATTTTCTTTCCGTTAGAGTGAATTTCAAGGATAAACCTCAACCCTCAACGAGGCAAGCCATCAAAGTAATTAGGTTCTTCAAAAATATTTTTGATTGATTGCACTGGAAGATATTTTTCATCAATCACTATTTCCTTTCTGACTCTTGAAGTAAGTATGAAAAAATTATTTACGTGAAGTTCAGGCGCACATGATTTATTAACGTCGAAGTTTTTATTCATTATACCACACTCTTTGCTTTCATTGACGATGATCGCTGCAAATTTATAGCATATTTCTCCAATTGTTACACTGTCAATATTGATTGGTTTTGTTTTAACGATACATTTTCACGCCTACAGTAATTGAAACCCACCCCTCACTGAAGCCACCGACCCTCATCACACGCTTCCACTGGTCATGACTCGCTTTTCTTAACTGCTTGCCGTCAATGATTATCTCGGTCAGGAAATGCATCATTCAGAGAGGAAACGAGAGTCAATTTTTCTATTATGACATAAGAGAAAATTTAACAAATAGACGAATTAGTAACTGTTGAATGATGCTAAGAGTAAAGAAAATATAATAAATCCCGAATTCAAGTTCCACTTGTAAAGCGTAATTTCAAATGAAACTTACATCCGTGAAGAACTGCATGAATAATGCACTGCTGTATCTGGCGCTAAAAATGCGGGTTAAAGCTTAATTTTCTTGGATTGTACTTAATTCTTTAACAAAATAGTTAGGATAAACTAACATCAATTGCTGTGATTACTTAACAAATGATAATGAACCAATACGTCACATTGACATTTCAGCATCTTCAAATTTTCTATTTCTAATTCTTAAAATGAGTGCTCACAAGTACATCGACATAGGTAAACATTGTACCATACATATATTAGTTTTTTTTAAACTCCTTAGCCGCAACAATAGCGATCTCAATAGAGCGAAGAGAAGAGACCAAATAGTTCGCACTTAGGAAAATAGGAAACCTATGGACATTGCGTACTCCCTCACAGGATACGCTGCGCGTAGCAGCAGCAGGTTAGGAAGGAAAAGGAAGAATAGATATTAAGGAATGCGTGAAAACTGAAAGGAGCAAAGCAAGCATGATTCACAAATATCCCGGAGACCTATGTATAGCTGGGGTTACCTAACAAAATCCCTCCCTGTGGTGTGCCAGCACCCATGGCATGTGAGAGACAAGTCTAACTGTTATAAACCTACCGTCTTGTGCTCTCTGAGGGACGACTTCAGTATGGTAGTATTCAATGCTGACATTTGGAGTTATTCTTTAATGTTCAGGAGTCCACTCGATGGCGTGCACAGTTATTACTACAAACGAGATGTGTGCTAAAAGGCATGTATTTTAATTTATTTGACCCTGATGAGGGTACTTTCTGAATCTAGAATACATTGAACCAGAGCAGAGAGACCAAGCAAACACTTGGACTGCGTTGAGACTAAAACATTTCTGTCTCGTTTTCTCGATGTATGTTGTAATTATTATTAGTTTTTCGAGCACGGTCCAGTTTTTCGAGCACGGTCCAGATGATCTCACATCATATTCATGTTTTTATGCCAACAGTAAACGCTCCACCTTGCCACAGGTTGATCACCTTTTTTGTGAGCTTACTAACCTTCGATTTTCGTTTTTCGAATCGACTTTTCTTCTCATTCAATTTTTTAAAAATTATGGCCGAACATGCATGTGGAGAACACAACGTTCAGGATAAACTGTTCAGGATAAATTTGACATTTAAATCAGAAAAATAAAAAGCGCTTCGTATCTGTAAAATTTAATTCATTTCAAACAAATTAAAAAGGCAAGGAAATTAGACTATTGTCGAAGAGTTTTACTCAGAAAAACCTCCATTAGCGTGTATTGCAGCCTCCATCCGGGCCCGGAACCTGGAGCAAGTTGATTGTACACTTTTATTTGGAAGACTCTTAAATGCCACTTTAATTCTTTCGATTAAATAGTCTCTTGTAGTGCTGGCAAGGCGATTGGTATCTTTCTCGACAGTGTTCCATGCGTAACAATCCATCTGGTTAAGATCAGGGGAGTTCGGAGGCCAAACATTGGGATTTGTGTGTTTCACATCACCCTATGAGTTTACGCATCCGAAAACCATGACAGTTTGGGAAAATTTAGTCTCCTTGTAGCCTCGTAGTCTTCATTGCAATTCTCTAGTTAAAACCGGATTGTTTTTACAGTGTTTAGGTGTTAGTATTAAACGGAACTTGAATTCGCAATTTAACACGGATTGTTTTTATAGTGTTTAGGGAGCATTGAGCAGCGACCATAATCTCCTTACTCTGATAGCCGGCGCGAATCATCATGATACATGTTATTTATTCTCTTACACGATTCAGGTGGCTCCCAGTCATCCATTCTTGCTGTCATCGTATGTATGAATGAAGGAGCGTATAACTTTAAGCTAAAACCTAGTTGGTGTGAATAAATTTGAAAAATAAAAAAAATGAAATGTTACTCTGTAAAGTTTATCCCGAACATGTTTGACTGCGAATTTTTCGTCTCTCTACAAATATTGATACTTCATTCGGACTGCTTTCATCATTCTACAGCGTTTCACATTTCCTGCGACTTCCTGACTGACGGTTCTCTCAGAGTAGCAGCCACTCGGCGGGCGAGATCCAGTCGCGTGTGAGTGTCTGGCTGGAATGAAGGGAGGCCTTGGAAGTGGCCGTAGCCATGATACAGGAAATGAAAGCCTTGCCATCCGCACTTCTATATCCGCTCCTTGATGGGCCCCGAGACGTCCAGGTGCGCGCGCGTTAGACTTCAAAGGGCACTGGCGTCTCTGGAACAAATCAGGGTCCTCCTACAAACCTAAAGGGCGTCCCGTCAACAAACACTGATCCTGTCTGTTGAACACCCCGCACGTGTTGCCACTGAATCACAAGTTTGTTGAATTAAGTTACATCTTGCCTGATGAATATTCCTTACACTTGTTTGTACAGTAAACGTTACAAGCGCGTCTGTGGTGCACGCAGCCCGTTCCTTGTGCTTATTGAATAAACACTGCGCACATTCGACGTTTAGATTCGTTTGATTAGAAAAGGAAAAGACTCTTTGATTCGAAAACGAAAACAAGCTACGTTTTTTGAGCACATCCACCTTAAGAGAAAATGAAAACAGTTTGAATTTGTTGAGTTCACGTCCTCCGTTGTAAGAGGCGCGGCCGCCTTCGACGTCGTTAAAAACATCCCTAACAAACCAGAAATAGAAATACATCAATTCGTGCCTGCTCAAAATGAAACTAATTTAATCGCCGTCGCTCGACTTAAAACAATAGGAGGCTGAGCGGGAACAATTTTGATTTTTACTCAATGCAATAACAGAAAATTTTCTTTCAGCTATATTGAAAAAAACTTTGCTGTTCTATGAGTGTTTAGATAGGATAGCCGTAAGCGCTTTTTCAATAATTTTTCGTACGTTTCCGTTACACAAATGAAAATATTTGGGATATCGTGTTAAGATATATTTAAGGTATGCGTCATTAATACAAATAGACAAGATTGTTGAAATAGCTTTCTCAATTATTTTCTACACGTTAAAGGAACCCTAATGGAAATATTTGCGATTTCCTCTCAAAATATATTTAAACGTTTACCAGGTATTGGTGCATATGTGTACCACATGGTAAATTGATGATTTACGTACCAGTAGCAATGGCTACCATTTCACTGATTTCACTACCTTTATATAAACTAGACTATGGCTTATATATTAAAATGTTCTCGTGCAATTATATTTTTTCCGTAAATTTAAAAGGATAAAAATGTAATCTAGTGGTAAAGATGGCTTTTCAACTCTGCTTCTTCCAACCTAACTAAACCTACCGTGGCAACCGCGGAAACGCAGTGAACGTGTTAAGTTATGCGTCATGAACATGTATACATAATACGCTGCTATACATTTCATCTAAACTCTGGAAACACAAATCCAAAACGGAAAGACTGACCCATCACACAAGCGCGCTTCTTAGACTCAGCATCGACCAGCAAGACAAAAAATTCTCATCCATGATCCCAGAATAAAAGTATACAACTCACAGTCGCTGCACAACATAATGGTTTAATTACACACTATTTAGATAACTCAGATGACTTGATCTGACTTTACCTGCGCAAACAATGTGACATGAATCATCGCAACTTCGCGTGTCTCTAGCTAAAGGAAGAACAAAATAACGCTAATGAATTATAAAATATATCAAACGCTTTTAAAAACATGCATGAACGAGTCAGTTCGTAACAGTGTTGTGGTCTTACGCGTGTGTGTGTGTGTGATGCAAATTTCGAGCAGTTATTCACGCGATGAGACACGTAAGTTTTAAAAGAGTTGCAAGTAAAGCAATAAAATTCACTCCACGAATTATCTATCTATGATTATAACAATTGATTAGCAGTAATTTTATCTACTAATTAATAATTATATCTCATAATTAATAATTATATTTACTAATTAGTAATTATAAATCCTAATTAATAATTTACATCTATTAATTATCTATTTTCGCTTTGTTTAATACAGACTATAATTGTCAGTAACCCGGTACCCAAGAGACTATTCAAAGATAATTAACTTCATTGACATTTGAGAAAAGGAATTTTAACAACGAAAACTCAGCCTCGTGAATTTCCCATTGATCGGAAGAAATAAGGGTTTCTCGAAACTTTTTAAATCGGGCTCTGTTTTCCTTACTAGGAAACAAATGTTTCTGAATTAAAACTACTTCTTATGATGAGTTTTTCACGAGATGTACGAATCTACATGGTACCCTCAAAAGGTACATCTTCAATTCAGGCGAACATCAATTACAAGCGTTGAACATTACCTTAATTACTCATTCCATGTTTTTAAATTTGAATTATTCTGTTTGCTGCTAGCATATTTTGACGAACGCTCGCAGCACAAAACTGTGATTAGCAAATTCTGAGGCGAATTTTCATCTCCTATCTTGATTACCAGGTCCATACAGAGCCGATCTGCATCACGGCAGAAAAATATGACTCTTTCATTGATAACATTGCGATCTGAGTTTCTACGCATTGCTTAGTCATAAAGAACCTTTTATTAAATTCAAAGGGAAGTTCATAGACACCAGCATTCTAACGACCAAAAAATTCAAATTAATTAAATCCTAAAGGTCGGACGTCGTTTGAGATAAAAAGAAGAGAACACTGATTACACGCATTCCAATTGAATCTTTTATCTTGTTCCTGCAACGTACACTCTAGGCATTAAACTTGTTGATCTTCTTCCTAGGCAAAATTCATACTTTTCGTTGACGTTCCGAGATTGAAACGGCGCTTCATTAATTCCCATTGGAACGTTTCAAAAGAACTCTGATTCCAGGATTCCAAGTTCGCTTCAAGTTTATCTTTGATATCGTCCTTGATTCGTTCAAGCCAAGTCTGCAACTTTTAATTGCTGGGCAAACTTCCTCAGTAACTTTGATTATTTATAAAGCGAAACTACGGAGATCTGTGAGAAGATTACTGATACAGATCATAATATTCATTTGCGTATTTCATGTATATTTGAGTATTTCATGGTCCAGATATGTAATATTTGAGTATTTCATGGTCGAGATGAAATAAAATTCGCGTTCACCGTCTACAAGTATCATGATTTAAAACCTTGGGTGCAAAGGGGGAAGGCAAAAGACTCCATTCTAAAGAATTGGTTGCAGTAAACACAACCCATTTAACAAGCACTGGTCGAGCAATTTGTGTAACGTTTGCTCTAGCTAGAGTCATGCATGCTACTTTAGTGTTGCCCGTTGCAAGCTCAAAACCGTACAGGGTGAACATATGTCACTAAGTAAATCTGCACAAATGAATTCATTGTGATTGTAAACTATTTGTAGCTTTCAAGAGGCAGAAATGAGGCCGGACGCATTTATCTTGCCAGTCAATGACGTGGACTCTTCTTTCTTTGTATTATGTATAAGAGACGGTCTGATGGACATAAATCTAGTTTTTCGGCTAATTATTCAATTTTTCAAAAATAGTCAGGCTTCAATTTTGTATTCTACACCGAGTTATAAATGATTTCTTGAAACGTGTTGCGTTCGTAATTCCGACACATTCAGCTGCAAGAAATCTGCGACGCGTTTATTGTTTTCTCCTATGTGTTTAATCTAATTACTAATAAAATACACATTAAGTTAAGCTTAAAATTATCTGATACTAATACCGCACTGGTGAATTGCCATAAAATCTTTCCAAGTGAGCAGCGCTTATTTTTAGATTTGATCGGGGTTAATTTTTCTCGAAGATAGTTTCACTTTTACAGTTTACTTCAAATTTCTTGCATTTTTGGTTCCTCTAAAATCTTTTTTCCTTCATCCACTTATCGGAACACCAGAAGCGACGGGACAGTTAGGTCGCGATTTTGTTGACTTGATTTGCGTTAACAAAAATTAAGCTGACGAGTTTAAGAAAGATTCAACTCTTGGGTTTTCATTCCCGTCTATCCAGGAAGCAGATTCATGATTTGAGCATTGGGCATTGCAGCACCAAATAACTGAAAATAATGAGGATATCTCAAAGTCTTTACTCCTGGTGAACTCTATGTTTTTTTTTCAAATGCTTACGTAGGTTTTCTCTCAAAAGTTGCTAATGAAAATAGTGTTTTGAAGTGGTTCGGAATTTTTTGAAAGGATTTCATTCGAGTAGTTTCATTTTGCTATCATAGCATCGATTGGCTCTGTTAAATAAATGTTCAGCCGTGAAACAATCAAATTAAAGAATTTTTTTGTTAGTAACTACTCATCATTCAGTTATTAGCCACTAAGCACTTGAAATGCCCCACTTGATAAGCAGTTATCAGGTAGTTATTGAATGAAAGTTAATAATCCGTTAATCATCAGCAATAAATCGATTATGTATCAGCTGAAAGTCTATTGTCAGTTTTCAGTTTATCACTTGTCTTAAAAAGACACATCAATCATTCCTCATTTTACATTATACTACCAGTTGGTCATCATTTAATAGTTAGTCATCAATCAATAAGTTATTTGATAGATTGTGATATTATCTGTCAGTAAGTTTTCAATGAATGAAGAAATGAGTTACCTTTTTTCAACGGTCAAAAATCAAAACAACTCAATCTTCAGCTGTTGCTGAGTTTCTCATCAATGAATTGGACATAAGGCGGGCCTCAATTCTTTTACCATTTGATACTGAATCAGTTTCTATCCAAAGTTTTGAGGCCCCACTGGCGTCCTTGCCAGCATACATGATCGAGTAACTATTTTTTCTACGTGGAGTTTCAGTTGCATTTATTGGAGTAATTAAATACAAAGTTGTTAATTCTCTATCCAGAATAAATGCAAATTTTATTGGTGCTACTTTGCACGACCCATTTTGATCTCGGCTTCGAGTTTTCAAATTTTGGTAGTGAGCACATAGTTGGTTTTAGAAGCCTACGACAAGAAATGGTAAAATAATTGTGTCACGGTTTTTATTAATTTCCATAAATGCAGTGATGGAACAGGGACTTGCAAACACACCATCACAATTGAGCATAACTGAGCTAACATTATCGTTGTTTAAATTAGCTTACTAGAATGAAAGTATTATGAAGCTGTCGCTTATTTTTTTGATAGCCCAGTTGATGCTAGTGGTGATTAAGTTTTAACAGTAATAAGCTATCGAGTCTTCATATGTATGTACAAGGTCGTCAAAAGCATGGCTACTCAATTCAATTCCACGTTTGCAATCGAAAATTTTTGATGCATTTGTCCTCAAACTATAGAGGAGAGCTTCGAGCTGATCTTGGTTCTGTTGCTCAAGATCTTTCTTCAGGTAATAAAATACACTTCACTAACACGTCTAGTCCGATCTGAGAGTTTCATTTCAACTCGAAAACTTGACGTTTATCACGAGTTCATCACATGCATTTTCTTACTTCAGACCACTTACCATAAACAGAAATTGGGTCCAAACCTTGAGTGTTGAGGTCGCTTTAGCTTCTCGTTTCCGCTCCATTA
>JACJUY010005968.1:0-21810 GCA_014220935.1 Platorchestia sp. MABIK | reverse complement strand
AAATGAAATATCAAAACATGAAACCACAGAAAATGAAAAATTTCATACAACCATAGAAAACCATGAATTTAGAAGTATGCTGTTTTATTTTATAATCTGACATGAAAACAAATAATGTAATGTGGATCTTTTTCTTGCTGAGTTATTTTCAAACAAAATATTAAAAAAAAACCAAAATATCCACATTTTTTTTGCCCATGGTTTTTTTTATAAAAAAAACATGTTTTTTTTAAAAAAACAGCACGGTTTTTTTGAGTCACATCTCTACGCTCTCATGCCGTCGTCTCCTTCAAAGCAAGGATTGGAAAGTTTTCCGGACATCTCAACTCTGGTCTCAAGAAAAAGTAGGAAGAGATGTACAATGGTTTATTGCAAGAGAAAGAAAAGTTGAGATAATTAGTTTGTCAAATTAACTGGATGAAGATGAATAACATGTTGATGAAAAAAAATGCACAAATCTGAGATTAGCACTTTTACCATCTTGATGCCCTGCATTCGGTGCAAAATGCGTGCGCTATGTGACAAAGAAGGAAGTTTTAGGATCAAAAGGAAGGTGCCTTGGCAGTGAAGTTATACTGTAAAAGAAGGTATAATTGTAAAAATTGAGTAACAAAAAGCAAGTTGAAGTAATGAAGTCAATATGATTCAGAAACTATCTTAATTCATTGGTTCATCAAAACTCATCTAAGGAGTTTATCCTCAGTGAGGTTTCTCCTCTTTTAGTGGCAAGTAAGGTGAAAGGCTCAAGTGGAGCAACAGAACACAGAAGAGACAATCCCATTTGTCTTAATATTCACTTGAAGTAATTAATACTAGCTAATGACGAACAGCGTATTTGATGACTATCGTAATAATTGCCTCTCGAGTAGGACAGCAATGGTTAAGTAATTAATCGCCTCTCGAGGAGGACAGCAAAGGTTAAGTATTTAATGGCCTCTCAAGGAGGGCAGCTAAGGTGAGTAATTAATCGCCTCTGGAGGAGGACAGCTAAGGTAAGTTATTAATTGCCTCTCGAGGAGGACAGCTAAGGTAAGAAATTAATCGCCTCTCGAGGAGGACAGGTAAGGTAAGTAATTAATCGCCTTTTGAGGAGGACAGCTAAGGTAAGAAATTGATCGCCTCTCGAGGAGGACAGATAAGGTAAGTAATTAATTGCCTCTTGAGGAGGACAGCTAAGGTAAGTTAATAATTGCTAGGTTACACATTAATAATTAAGAACATCCAAGTGTAAAAAAAGTGTCACAGAAGATAGAAATGCAATTAGAATAGAAAAGTGAAGACAGCACAAAAGGAACTGAAATGTTCGTCCTCTTGCTAAACTGTGGGCCTTGATGACAGCCTCGACTGGATTTCACAACACTCGTCCGTTGCACAAAGAACAACTTCCGCTGGCACAGGCAACTCTGGGTGACTTTCAGAAGTAAAGGCATAGATGATAAAAGTAACCATAATAATTAAAGCTCAGGACAAGTTCACGATCTCACCTCCGTCCGAGCTCCAAACCTCAATTCTATGGTGAAACAAGGTCTAGACAACTTTGTTACGGAGGTGAACGCACTGTATTTCTTACACTAAAAGGTAAATAAAAATATTATGAACAAGCAACTCACTGTATCGGAATGCAAAAAGAAAAGATAGTTTGCAAGCTTACCCATACCTCTCAACCTTAATCAGCTGAATGACACGCATTGGCATACACAATGATGGTGGGAATCGTAGTTCAAATATTTGTCTAAGCACAGGCAGCATCAATGCATACATTAATAGTTGTGAAAATTACTCACAGTAGAAGAGAAGTAAAAAAAATTACTGTGATTGGTAGTATGGATGGAACACTTAGGCTGTGGCCAGACAAACAGCAGTGGAGCTGGGCAGAGCAGAGCAGTTTTGACCCTCTGGTAGCTGCTTGCTCATGGTAGTAAGTTAGGGGGCCAAACAAACAGCAGTGGCTAATCCTGAGTTTGCAGCAGTTGCAATCTTGGCGCTAAGAAGAGCAGTGCTTTGTGACTGTCGTTACCTCAAATTTTGCTTATTAAATAGCTGTAGAACTGGCAGTATTTCATCTAATTATGTTTATTTATGTAAATTGCTATGCTATGCATTATGTTGTTAGCATTACAAGTACATCCATACACTGTTGTATTTTACTTTTGATTTCCCTACAATATTGCTACACACAATGAATTAAATGGCTTTAATACTGTTTTAAAATAGCTCCAAAAATTCCACAAGTTATAAATTGCAGTACATGCAAGTTATGATTGGTGATGAATAATCATGCAGATAATTCACTGACAAATGACTAAACCTAATAGATACTCGAATCAGAATTATTTTGCAGTGCTTTATGTGTAGATGCAATCCAGAACAATGAACTTATTCATTCAGCTATATAAAGGTATACAATTGTGGATATAACAACCAGAATTTTGAATTAATATATTAATAAACAATTTCAAAGTGTAAAAAGATCTTTTGTCTTTGGCTTGCGGCACTGAATTTAAATATAACTGTTTTTTCTCATAGAACTCGAACACCACAATCGTTTTTTGGAGAAACTAATTATTTTTTAGTTGCATGCTTTCAAAGTTATTTTTACCAATGTAATACTGATGAAACGCAAACCTGAAAAAAGTTAAAGATCTCTCCTCTTCACATTTGCCTCTCACAGATGACCTAACCTGTTTTTCCTCAGTATTACTTAGGAGAAAAAAGATTAATGTTTATAACTAAAAAACTATTAGTTGATCCATAAAAAAGGTATGTTTGAAGTCAAGTTTAGTGCCGTGTCTAACACAAAAGACCTAATATAAAAATGTTCAGCAGTGGTACTCTTTAAGTGTAGGTATTGACAAAGAAAATGCTTGGCAAAGGTTCAGTTCTCAATTTGTGAGGTAGAAAGTACCTATATATGTATGTAGTGAAACCAGCCGGCTAATTGTTTCACCATTAGGAAGCCGACTTGTCAGGATGCTGACCAGGCAGGGTTAGCTACTCCGGCTAAATAGCTAGGCCCAGGTACTAGGTTAAGTTGCAGCACGGAGAGGTAAATGACAATTGTATTTTGAAACACAGTAAGTATGAAACATGGAACATATACATGCTCAGAGCATGTCTTGCGGGAGCCGTCTCTCTGCACGAGATTGTAAATCTCCCGCCGACTACAACACCATACAAAAGCAAGAGACAACTAAAATACAATAGTAAAAGGGGGCGCAGGATTCACCAAGCACGGTCCAGGACTCACAAGCATCAGGCAAGAAGCTTTATTTAGCTTGCTCGTAGACAAGTGCACTGTACGAAGGTCCTAACGCAACTGACAAGCTTCAGTCGCGCAGCCGCGAACTTTGGCTTCAGAATGGCCCAAGCCAGGCAGTTGCAGGACGGAGCTCTTTGTACCTAACAGCGGTACCCTCACGGTACATCCATCATCATCCAACCACATCATCCAAGATAAAATGCTACTGGCAACACTTTCGGACATCGCTGCCCTGCCCTGCTCTGTGCTACTTGTCTGACCACCCTAATAGGAATACTGCTAACATAAAACACCTCGCCAGCTCTGCTCTGCTCTGCTTCACTGCTGTTTGTCTGGCACAGCCTTATGTATCCTATTTTTTGGCTGTTTCTGAGCTCCATAATATAATGTGCTTTTTAGTATAGTGAAATTATTCACTGTGTGTTTTCTAGTTGAAATCCCCATGTGATGTGTATTTTGGTGTAGACCTAGCATTGACTTATAGTGCTGTACTACGCCGTCTTGCGTAAGCCACATGGAAGATGTGCATAGAGGTGGCATGACCAACAGTCAGGTGCTTCTGGACTTTTGTATGGTGCACTGTACTGCGACCTGACTAATGAAGCTACCTAACGTGCCTATCACGCTTGTAAGTGTACTGGTGCCTAGGCTGTTTGGGATCCAGCTGCTAGTTAAGTATTATTATAGACTAGGGTACCTGCGGGTGTTCAAGAGTTTGATAGTTGGCGGGTGAATTGACTATCTTGTGTGGAGAGATGGCTCCTGCTGGATGTATCCTTAGGCTCCTATACGTATTACTTTATCCAAGTATCTGGGGCTGGCTATGTAAGTCTGAACAGTTGACCCATGCCTGGCTGGCATCCCAACTATTTTGGCCTCATAGTAGCAAATCTGTAACTTCGAGTAGTATTTAGTTACACAATGGAGTAAAAAGGTAAGTTTTCTTATGTTTAAATGCCATCTTTTGAATGAATACTAACACTGTGAGGAGGTGACACATTTATTTTGTAAGCATGCTTTGTCCAGAGCTCTAAAAGAATCATAGTTGCCTAAGTCAAGTAAACTTGTGAGCACTCTTGGACAATTATCTCCTGAGGAATTCAACCAAATACATGATTGGTTTGAATAAAAATTCTTAGAAGCAGCATTAAGTGATGTATATACTAAGTCAATTGTCATCTCTTCGTGTTGTTTAACAGGTAAATTCTTCAAAATAAGCATTCCTATTTTTTTTATTGAGTGGTCAAACATTAATTTAACAATTTGATCAGTATCTAAGAATCATACATTTGCAGTGTGTTAGTTGGGTCCATTCCAGCCCAGCTATTACAATTGATGGCTACTTAGTTACTGAGATTTGCAAGGATACTGTCAATTCTGTTGAAATATATTTGGATGCTACTCACAGGCTGAAACCTACTGGTTTAGAAGACAGTAATTCTGATATTTGTCTAACAGAATTATTATTGATGGACCAATATGTAAGAATGTACAATAATTAAATCAATTTTCATCTCTAAGTTTGAGCAGTTGTTGATGACAATGACTTGTATGCTTTGCTAGATAGTGGTGCAAAGATCAGTTAGATTTTAGAATCTGTGTTCAAAATAATTAATGAATTCAGGATTGCCTTATGCTCTTTGTGGTTATCCTCTCAAGGTAGGCCATGAAATAAGTCAAGGACTTGCCTTCTTCTCTGTTATCCAAGGGAAAGTTTGTGGAGGCTGAGGCCCTCAAGCCTGTTTTAAAATCAAACTCATGCATTTACTTTTTCCTAATAATTGCACACTCTACCTCTTACTCACTCAAATGCATCAGCTATTCTCTTAGCTTCTCCATCAAGAAATGATGGCAACAATAAAGCATGGATGGAATAGCTATTGTGATTCTGAGACTTAGCATGTTTCTTTAACCATTAAACTGGCACCAACATCACAACAAGCAAGTGACTGCCACTCGACGAGTAACATCGAAGAACACATTAGGCCACAAATTTCACAAGGAATAAAATATATTAAAGCTGTTTATGAAAGTGGATTTTTAAATCGACTTGATGGCAGAAAGTTAAATTAGTAAGAAAAGCCTCTACTGTACTATCCTTCATAACATACCTTTTGCATAGATTCCCAATGTTCTACAGTCCATACTAAATGACCCCTTGTTCATACTCCTTTGAGATTACAGTCCATACCTCACCTTACAAAAGACCCAACTAACAAATAATCTGATTTACGCGCAATCCCTTTACGTAAAATTTTATTCTCTGAATACTGGAGAAAGTTCAAGTTACAAAACACAAAATCTCAAAAATTCCAAAAATGCACGCTCGGCTTCACAGCCGCCACCTCCTCCCTCACTCACCATAAACTTCACTTTACTACGCACTCGTCTTTCTGTATCTTGGGAGTAGTTGTCCTACCCCAATGGTAAATAATGTGCATGTCTTACTCATGTTATTGGTTTAAGATAATCATGAATAAGTATGATAAATGATAGGCTGCCACCACTCTCAGATGAAAGATTTTATTGAACAATTACTATTTATCAAAACGATAATGTGAATACTATTCATGCCAATCTCATTGCTTTTCAAAACAAATGAATTAATATGCTTGGGAACATTAAGGTGTACTAGTAAGGAATTAACTACACATGACATTTGGTACTAGCAAAGAGTTAACCTGATTAACATGACATTCATTGCTAGCAAAGAACTAATTCAACATATGTGAAATTTGAAACAAAACACTGCTAGCAATAATTAAATCATGTGATGACCAGGAGAGAGTAATTAAGTGCTTTTGAGTGAATTGAATGAGCAAAGAGACTCAACTTTGAGGGAGAGATTGCAGGCTGCTAGGAACGCGGGAGCAGGAGAGTGCCTGGAATGTTCCGTGACCGGGACACCATAATTCGTGGCTGTCAGGCACTTCAGTACAGCGATGATTGTCGTCAGAGCGGTAACTTTTTCATAGAGTCTATGAATGACTTTCACTCGGCAATTCTACATCGACATGGTAAAGAGTAACAGCCTGCGCCTGGATAAGCTAGGCAATGAGTACTAAACAATGCACTTTGGGCTTTGATGGTGTCAAGCACCCCATTGCCTGCCCTCTCCTATACCTGGCTATCTGAGGACAACTGCCTAAGCTACGTTTTGTTTGAACAACGTTATGGAATTATGAAAGTCATCCCAACGTACATGGAAATATGTTGAAATGAATCAATGACCTACAAAGGAATTCCTATAATGAACTACTTACTAAAATGTCAAGTAATAGCATTTTGAATAGAAGAATTATAGATGTGAAGATGTCTTGAGTGGCAAATGATAGTGTAGTGACTATACTTCAGTCACTCTTCATAATCTCATCTAGTCATTTTAAGTGTTCAGTAATCTTACAATGTTGCAATGTAAATTTATTCAATAAAAAGTTACAACTTCTTCGACCTTTATCACCGATACGCACTGCAGAAGCTATGTAAGGCCACTACCTCCCTTGCCTCAATGGAACTCACCGGCAAAGGTAGCGCCATCCGAGCCTTACAATAGAAACTCAAAGCTTGTCCAAAGACAGGCATCAACGACACCTGTTCGTGATGACAACGCTGCCTGAGAAATTTCACCCGCAGGGAAAGCTTTCAGAATATTCGTAGATTGAGCATAGTTGCCATTTAGATAACTCGTGATGAATTATATCTTCATGTACGGTTGAATTCTTTTATGTAGGCTTAGAAGGGAATTTGCAGGCCTGTTCTAACACTCAAAATATTCCATAGTACAAAAATATCTTTCATTAGAGACAGGATATGAATAATCAAATCATGAATCATCACATTCTTGGTACATCTGTTATTTCATTATTTCTATTTACTTCTTTAAGGTTATTTTATTCCTGTTATTTTGCACTTATCAGTCTGTAATTTGCCAATGTAAATGCTGCCTATTTACCTTGATGTAATAAAATGGGCATCCAACTGTATGTTAAATATTGAGATATATTTGGTAAGTAGTTTGGTTGAAAGCTCTGATTGATATGAAATTTTATTTTTGTTGCATACTTTTGAAATTTCATATATGCTTGAAAAAATTGAATGATTTGATTTTCTTTGAGTGTGATTGTACTTTATTTTGGATTAATTTTGGCTTTTTATTCCTTATTCTAGTTCAACTTTTAGTGGTTTTTCTGTTCTGGTGTGTCATTCAGATCAGTATCATTATTTTTCTACAATTTTGCATTCATTTCAAGCTATTATATTGGCACCACAAGATGGAAATCCAATTAGCATCAGAATGCCCACCGCAAGAAGCATTAATTACCCCATCTGCTTCTGGTCACACAAGACTTGTCACTCCTGGTGAAGTCATCTATGAAGACACTAGCTATATGAGGTAAGTTTCTTTGCCATAAATTTGTTCATGTAAATAACTAGCTTTCAATTTATGTGATTCAGTTGTTTTCTCAAACATTCATTTGTAAGTTTAGGTGTGGGAATATTGAGGAAGCCTTCAATTAACATGTTATTTCTAGCACATCGTCAGCTAGTTTTACCTACAATGCTGTAGTTTCCAAGCCTATTTTGAAATTGCCATATCAACTTGACCAAAAAATTTGTGATGTCAAAGTACACATTAGAGTGCCAAGACCAATAAGTCATCAAACAAGCCCAGCATATTGTGTTATGATACTGGGATGATTTGAAGGCTTCATTTGATGTAAAGTATTGGCAATAACCATGAGCGTTTTTTGCTCGTAGTTTCAATGGGTGAACAAACCCTACTAAAGCACTGTTTCAAGTATAAGTGTAGATCCTTTGAAAGCTTTTTAAAATGAGTGATATAGGTATGCAGAAGTAGATGTATATGGTATTTCTGTTTCTGTAATGAATTACGTTTATTTTTTAATTTTTCTGAAAATAAAAATTTGCACTCAATGAAATACTGTTCAAATTACAAACTTCTGTGTCCTGCATTTAAATGAATGAAATGTAGGGTTTTATAATTTTTCATGCATTCACCAGTAAATCATCTTCACTTTTTAAATTCTCAGGATGACCTCAAGCAGATTGCATAGAAGTAAGCAATTCCTATTATGTAGTTTCTATGCTGATGACTATGTTAGGAAAACTTAATAGCTTTGTGTAGCCATGATTACATGTCAACTTGGCACTGTACACTTATGTAACCAAGGCAATATCTAAGATTTGAATCACAAATCTCACAACATATGAGATTTAAAAGAGATTAAGCTTGATTAGAATTTTTTTCTGATTGCCATAGGATATAATTTTTATGAAGTATGAATTCAGGTGTGCAACATTATTTGCAGTAATATGGCCAGAGTACTAAACAGTGAGAAATGAAGTGGAAAATGAATATAGCAACAAGAAGTTGAGATTCATTGCATGTTTTGAATGGATAAAAATCTGTATATCTTAGGGCTATGGACAAATTTTGTTTGTCAGGGAAATAAATAGTGAAAAATTTGAGGAGTTCAACTACCTTCATGCTGCTTTATGCCCAAGAACTTATGGTCCACTGAATTATAATAGATCAGTAATTATGATCAGAAACAAACAATAAAATAGCAAAGCATTGCGTGTATTTGTTTAAAAATTATGCTATGTTAAATAAGTACCTGATGGTTTGAATCTACTCAAAAATTAAACCCTAAGCTACTTGTTTTTCTGAAGTAACTTGTAGTTTTGGGGCTAATTTGTGTGATGAGTTGTGTGACCTTGTAGTTTATGAGTGAATACTCTGAATAATAGATGGAAAATAAGTTCCTGATTGAAAGCAAAGAAATCATAATGAAAATAAATGAGAACGTATGCAGTCTTACAGTAAAATTTAATGAATATATGACTGCACAAAAACTTGGGTAAAAATGAAAAGTAATCTAGCCTACCAGTATCAATCTAATATGAAAAATGATTGTGTAATTATATTTAGTTTCCAAATGACTTTTTTTGAAGTTCCATAATGTAAATTGCTGCTGAGAAAAGTGCTTTTATTTGGGAAATTTGAGTAATTTAACTTGAAACCCTATAAATAAATAGATTTTGATATTTTGTATTCATTATATTGTCTAGGTGAATTTTTATTTTGTGTTTATTATCATGCTTTTTATATTAGTGTTTTGGCTCTTAGTTTTTTTTATGTTAAGTGACATGCAAAGCTTTAATGCACAAAATGTGTGAATAATTAAGGACTGAAGAATTTCACATTTTTGTTCCTTACTCACAACTGGATGCAACTCTTGAATTGGATTATATTTAACCTACTCTCATGAGGTTACAACTACTATATTTATGGGAATTAGTACTACTCCTATGGTGAAGATAGGAGGTTGTAAGAGACAGGGCATGCGCACTTGCCAATCGTTACATTTAGCTATTTTTGTCCACACAAAGTTGGAGTAATAAAAATTGATTGTAAAAAAATGGTTTGTTGTGAAACAGTTGTTTGGTGGTTTACAAACATGTGACAGAGCTCTGGATCAATGAGAATTTAAATTAGGAAAAGCCAACTTTAGATAAAACCCTGAAAACAGAGATCAGACTAAATAAAAATGCAGAAAAAAATAGAATAAACCATACCAGTCTATTTGGATTTTCAAATTTTAACATCAATGTAAAGTAAGAAGAAATAAAAAAATCATGCTCCAAATGAATTTATGCTAAACAAAGTTAATGTATTGAGTTAATGTATTGACTAAAAATGGAACAACACAGAGGTATGAACTATAGAATAAGTATAAATGAATTTAAAACTAAAATCAAATATTTAACAATAAAATCAAATGGGTAACTTGGGAAAAATTTTATCACAAAATGAGCTTTGAAGTTTAACAAAACTGAAGAATAATTCAACCTTCTAACAAAAAATTGATAAAAATAGCCAATGTACAAAGAGAACATATCATGCCCAACATTATGTAAATCGTAGCCTAAAGTAACAAAAGTATATAGAAGCAAAGCAACTTGAATGCTGAAATCACACCAGATCCACAATTGATTTTTGTTCAGGTAATGGGTATTTGACTTTGGTGAACTGGTGATTAAAGAAAAATGAGGTTTTACAATTTACTATTATTCAATACATTAAAGGAAATTTTGATACGGCGAAAACACTGAAGAAGACAAAAAACAATGAATATAAAATGCAATAAATTTTGAAATCCAAAAAGCTATATAGAGAAATTTAACTTGTGTGTGCTTTACGCAAAACTGTAGCCAAAATGTTTCCAGAGTGACAAAATAAGAGATTCGAAGGAAACGTAATTAGAGTCCAATGCCTATAGCCGGCCAGGTCTTCACTTCCAGTGTGGGGAGTGAAATTGGTAATTGATGAACTGCTGAAGAAGTCACAAAGTCCAGGTCACCAAAAAAAATTAGTATTTAGAAAAGCAGTGAAATTGTTTTGTGCCCAGAGTCTGTTACTCTCATTGTTATGGGATGTTACCTACTAGGATCTTTAATATGAGGGTAAGTGCTATAGGGTTCTAGTAAAAGAATAATAATGATGGCCTCCCAACTCCCCTTATAGCCATCCCATGCCTCCGATTTAGTTAGGTTAATTATTTATTTAACTTAATTTCAAAAGCATAACAGGAGGTTTAAAATTATGATACATTAAAATGGACAGCTAAAAAACAAACAAACCCCAGTCCACACAACCGGGGTATGGGTATAAGCTCTTGGAGCTTTCTGAAACACAATTAACCTTAGATCTAATAACCTAATCACTCAACATAGCCTATACATCATAGCTTGACCATAGTTGGCTAGAAACAACTCATAACAGAACGTTTACAAGAGGCATATTTAAAACCATTTTTATTACAATATACTACTTCAATTTCATATATAATTTAAAATTTCACCTTTCCGTGATTTAAATCTTTGTGACACACTGAACCTAGCCTGCTCAATCTGCAAAACACGGAGCACAAGTTATGGAGACCACTCAAGAATTAATTGAATATGAGCTGCTTGAGTCAGAGGTCACCACAGAAAATCCCATTGAGATGAATAGAAGCTGAACAAAACTGACTCAGAGCTTGGGGAGCATCAATTCCCTAATGAGCAAACCCCATTTCCAGCAGCAAGGTGAGCGTTTCTTCTGACACACTTCAGTGCAGCTTCAGTATCCCAGTCTGAGGATTGACAGACAAAATTGCTGAAGAATATACCAAAAACAAATGGAATATACAGTCAAAACATACACAAATTAATAAGAAATTAGCCAGTCTAAAAATGTAAAACTGATGTATAATCAAAGCTCTGTTAATTATCCTTACCACCATGCACCTCCACCTGGAGCGGTGACTGCTGAAGATATGAAAGGCCGACAGAATTCCCTCACTATACCAGTTGTCCAACAAAAATGTCCCCGACTTTTAATTGACTATGCTTAAATTAACATTTGAATTATCTTTTTTCATAATGTAGTAAATTTTGTTCCCTTTTTGAATAATTCAAGTTTATGAAAATTGGTTAAATAACCACTTTACAATGATTGAATTACTGAAAGGGATAGAAAAACTAATTGTTCAAAGGAAAATTTTTAAAGCAATAGTGATATTCTTCCTTATTTTGTACTTTCCAAAAAACCAAACAAAAAAATTTTAGAGTAACAAATCATTACTGTAAATAACGCTTAAATAAATAAAGTAATTTAGTACAAGTATTACTTCTAGCCAACACTGAACGAAGAGTTTTGAGGATTATTTCTCCATTTTCTTTCAGCTCTTGAAACACTTCTTCAATTCATTGTCAAAGAATTATTGATAATGGAGGTGATATATACTTGAAGGTATGTAGGATACATCATAGTGAAATTATTGTTAACAGTAGGTATTGAGAAATGAAGAACAACAGTGTCTTTTAAATTTTCCCTTTGAATAATTAGTTTTTCTACCTCTTGCAGTTAATCAATCATTGTGAAGTGATTATTCAACCGATTTTCAAAAAATTAAATTATTTGAAAAGGAAACACGATTTGTTAGATTGGGAAAAAAACACAATTTAAATGTGAATTTATAGCAGAGATATAATAAATTAAAAAGTCGGGGACATCTCTGTGGGACACCCAATATAAAGCAAAGAGTTGCGTTCAGCTAGTGTTGTCTTAACCATAAATTCAGTAAGAAAAATTGGAGTTCGAAAATAAAAACAAGCTGAAGCTCAGTACCGGGAGCCATAAATGAAGAAAATTTAAGGCTGCAAACCCGTTAAATACTTAAGGCTTTCCATTCCCTTGACAGTTAATACCAGTAAAAGAATGGCTTTACTAAGAAACAGCACATAAGTTATACTGTAAATCTTATAGATTGAAAGTGGAATACATAATTGAACATTAAAAAATCATTCAATCATTGATTGATTTATACAGTAACAGCAAAATCAAAACCTGAAGTGCACACATTTACATGCTTTTATTACTAATCTTTTTGAGAATAGAAATCCTCTAAAGGAAAATGAGCATAAATAAGCTACACAAACTCCTGCAAGCTTGATATTCCTTGCACACATGAGACAGAATATTTGGGGCCACACCTACAAAGTCCCAGCTGAAGGTTAGATTAGGTTTCCTGTGGTAAATAGAAAAGGTTTTTCATTTTTATGAACAATATTTTTTATTCATTGCTGACTTTTTTTCAGCATGTCGTATTACTTCCTTTTTTTCCCTTCATCTTGGTCATTATCGTTTTCTCATTCTTGCTGTTGTAGTGGAAGGCACTATACGCTCACGACACTTACCGTAATGTATAGTCATATACTGCCCCACGTATATTATGGCCGGATCGTACAGGGGATTTACATCGCGTGCCGCAGGTCAATCATCGCGTGCCGCAGGTCAATCATCGCGTGCCGCAGGTCAATCATAGTGTGCCGCAGGTCAATATCATTGCGCTGACCGGTTTCTCTGAATGCGTATTACTCAATATATGATAGACATGATAATAATACAAATTCTAGATTTGATGACTCACATTTTTTTTATTTTGTTGAAATACCATTTGAAAGAAATACAAACTTATTAGACATATCTATTACATTTCCTATCTATTAATTACCTAACTTTGCTTGCAAGCTTAACTCCATATCATAACCTACGTTCAAAGCACGTGACCAGGCAACAGTAAAGATGTTAATGACTACATTCCATATAGCACAGGCACACCACTTAATTGTGAGAGAGGTAGTCGGGCGTGGCAGGAAGACAAATCACAGCTATGGCTATAAAGGCTATGCCACCTTTGGCTATAAATACTCTTAAATGTTAGGACACAGGTACTCAGGTCTACGACCCATGGCTGGGGCTCTGAGGTACACCAACGGATTTCCACCAAGTCAGACAATAACCAATAAGTCAAGGCTCCACCAATTTCATTCCTCTATTATTAATAGTTCATATCTATGGTCAATAACTTTGGCGGTGGACTCTGGGCCAGCGTTCAATTCATCAGGGACCCTTCTAGATCAGTGAGTTACCCACGGGCCCCGGACGCCAGATGTGAATTGGTGGTACTCTTTGAGATGACTCGTCTTGATCAGGGCGATCGGCCACAGTCCCCAGGCTTTTAACCGACCTGGCCACCGCGTCTAAGTGACGCACGAGAGGACTGTTGTAGCTACTGATCAGCTACAATGCTGGTGCCTACCAGGTCGACGGCAAGCCACGTCGGTAGGGCCCTGCGATCAGCCGACAGAGCTGGACTGATTGGCGCACTGCAGTGGGAGGCCTTCCCTGGATATCAGGGTGTTATAAATTTCCCTTTCCAAGAAATACGTCTGTTGCACATCATTTTTACATTTTAAACCTATTCATACAATCAAAATTACTACAGACAAGAACAAATTTCTTTTAATGATACACATCTACCTGTCTTTACGTATAAACCTGGTCAATCGTGCTACGCCACCAACAACTCTTGATACTCATCTATCAACTTCATTTTCCATGCGCTTTTTCTCAAATTCACGAAACTAACTGACCTTATTACATTACAGAGCTTTATTTAACTTACAAGAAAGTACAATTCACATTTTATCTTATATATATTCATACATATGTTTCACAGCCTTAACCTATATTCATAGCAGTCCACTATTCATTTTAATTTTCAGTGCATGACTCAATACAATTACAAACGTATTCACCTCAAACACCACTCTAGTGGATATAAACACATTACATATTAATTATCACATGTTTTCTTGATTATCACGTATCATCGCAATTACACAAATTCATTCTTACCCTTTGGAGCTTGAACTTGAAAGATGCAGCCGTGCTACGGGTCTCTCCGTTTAGAGCCTTTATATAGAGACTTATGATTTTATGGAAATTTTCATTATCCTATACCAAACATTATTTTAAAGGGACTTATTATGAATTTAATGTCTCTGTAAGAATTAGAATAATCAATATTATTCCACATTTGACCATGCCTAGCTATTAAGGGAAGCGTCCCCCATAGGAACCCAGGATTTTGAGACTATTTGAGAAATAGGGATTGTTGCTGCTATAGGAAGTGTGAGAGGTCAGGTACATCTGTAAAAAATTAATTTCGTACGTTCGATTGTTCGCCCGCTACGGGGGTTTGAAGAATGGAGGGAGGGAAGGGGGAAGTAGTATTTTATCATGTTACACCTCCCTCTTGGCTATTTCTTCACGGTACGACATTGCTATGTCATCTTCTATGTCTATTTGATACTGTATAATGATTTCAAGGGTCCTAGCTCACCTCATAAATAATAATAAAGAAAAATCAAGCTTGTTTATGTTTACCTATTTTGCCTTTTTTTAGAGGATCGGAATGTGGTGTTTCAAAATGCTTCTCTTCACAGTTTTTGAGCTACAGTAATGATTTTAGTATTATTGGATGCGGAAAGACAAGGGCTTTTATAGAAGTTGAAATTTGTTTCTCAATTACTTTTTGTTCATAAGTTATGACGTCAAATATCCACATTTTTTCGAAAAAACAGTTTGCTCTCAGATTTTGTAATTTTTTATTTAAAACTTACATTTGGGAAATATATTTTAGCTTCTATAAAAAACCTTGTCTTTCCGCATCCAATGATACCAAAATCATCACTGTAGCTCAAAAACCGTTGGACAAAAAGCATTTTGAAAACCCCCTCCCCTAAATTATAGTTTTCTTTGATTTCCCATTTTCTTTTTATCAGAAAATCTCATTTTTCATAGAAGATAAACGATTCCAAATTGCATTTCCTATCAGTATACCAAATTTCATTGATCTAGGTTCAATAATAAAAAAATGGTTCGTTTGGGGGACGCTTTCCTTAAGCCTTTTCTCAGACACAAAACAAAACATCAAAATCAACTTATTACTTAGTAGTGGTTCAGCCACTACACTTTGTCCATGTGTAGGATGTTAAGACACACCGTGTGCATTCTTTTCACTTCATACAAATGGTGCCTTCCTCCTGCCTCTCTTAGGAACACCTTTGTTGTGGTTAGGGATGTTTGAAACTAGCTTGTAATTAGTGATGTACCGATACCATTTTTTTGGCCAATACCGATACCCATTTTTGGGCCGATACCGATACCGATACTCCGATGCTTGAAAATACCAATACTTTGACCGATACTACAAGTGATACTGATTCTTTTACAATTATCTTAAAAGAAAATCATTATAAGCTCTACATGGGTGTTATAATAAAACTACTTACTAATATATCTAATAATGTAACAATTTTATCAATAAAGTCAATCTGCAAACACACAACCAAAAGATTTGGAAACACGCAATCAATTGTTAGATTGTTCATAAATTTTTAAAACATCTTAAAATATAAGAAAAATGCAAGATTTGTAATGTACGGCAATTAACATGCTAAATTAAAATAAAAATTATTAGCTTAATAATATATGACGATTTACAAGATAGAGTAAAATAGAATTTTCAGTTACTTCTATATTAAACTTACAAAAACTTTGAAATGCACCTTCAACTTTATTTAATTGGTTTGATTTTTGTTAGCCTGTTACATACTTTAAGAAATGGAAATTGGGTCAAACTATACAGGATTTAGTGGTAAAAGTATAAAAATTTTATGTCACTACTGTTTTTAACTATTCATGCTACACAGCTTTCACTTACTGACCATACGTGACCGGCAGGCCTCAATCGTGACGGTACAAAAACGGTTTTGTGGAAATTACAAAAATTGCTTGAGTTACTTTTCTGACTCGTGTGCCATCAAAAGACTTGAGTTCACCACTCGTAACTTTTGAAAAAATGCACCTATTGACTTCAAATTACTCTTCAAACAAAAGAGCAAAACTTTTTCTATTCACATATTATAGACACGACCCAAATGGTTTTCTGAAAACTACAGAAATTTCTAGATAAACCTTTTCGACTCATGCGTTGTCAAACATCTAACTTTACTCTGTTCTCAGATACAAAATAATATCCTCAACGTTGTTTTCAGTCAAAAAACCATTTCCTTTGCATTCGTTGAAAAATTCGATGCCAAATGTCAAGGCCGGAAGCACATTGAAGTCGACCATGACGTATAGAACGATGAACATGAAAAATTTCTGAACAAAATCAAGGTGGAGGAGCATAATTTTGATTTCTGAGATAACATTCTTGAAACGATTCTGGATATTACTATCATTTAATTAATCAATTAATCAGTTAAAAAAAAACAGAACAACTATTTCTAACCTATAGCTACAAATTAAAAAGAAAGAAACTGAATAGGCCCGTAAATACTATGATTAACAGCGTTAATAATAAAGTGGGCGAACTGTAAAAGTTTGTCCACCTGCAATAAATTGTGGGAAAAATTATGGAACATTCAAGTGTTCTGAAAGAATGTGTAGAGACTTCAAAACAAATAAATTCAGAATGACATAACCTCAAGAAGAATACATTAGCCTGTAGGAAAACTTACCGCAAAAATTGTAGCGAGAGCAAATGCGTTAACGCCTAAATGACCTTTCGCCAGAGAAAGAGTAAAAAAGACATGCCTTTCTAATCTGCAACACTGACATAATTTTATGAAAAATAGGTAAACGTAAATATCAGTGAACATAATATGAGGATTGGTACAAAAACAACCAAAGTGGATGAATAAGTATTTCAATGGTTGAACATATAAATGACAAAATAAGAAAAGCAAGGTAACACAAAAGCTCATTTTGAAATAATACCCATAAAACAAAAGACAAATAGTCAAGTACAGAATTTAGCAAATACTTGGAAGAAAAACAGAGTCTTCTAGCTTTGAAAAAATTCATAGGCACTGGGAAAATCGAATATCAACTACAACGGTGCGGATCGAGTTTCACATTAACCCTAATAAAAGAGGGATAAATTAAAGCATTTAATGTCAAAAGATATTTCTATAAGTATGGAAGACACTGAGACTAATAAAAGAATATTTGCATAAATGATTTAAATCAAACACAAAATTTTGGGTTTTGTGCTTCTATCTTTCCAAACATGGCCAAGGTGGAGTCTCAAGGTGGAGTTCATTCTTACCCTTTGGAGCTTGAACTCGAAAGATGCAGCCGTGCTACGGGTCTCTCCGTTTAGAGCCTAAATATCGAGACTTATGATATGATATCTTGAGGGGGAATGTGTTGTACGCAAGCATTCCACATTATCCCTATTCCATGTTTAATTTTCTCTTTTCTTTTCACTGTGAAAACATCTTTGGAATGGAAGGAAATCTTTGAACTAATTACTATACTAAATTGAATCCTAAAACTGTGTTACTTTTTTATTGGTACATCTTTTATTTATTTAGTTCTAAAGACTAGTTGACTTTTTAGTAACTAGAGAATGGTGGTGAAAATTCTAAGTTCAGTTTCTAAATTTTTTTATATTGATTATGATTTAAAGAAACCTTAAAAACGGTGATAGTTTTTGTATCTTGTTAGATTATTTCAAGGGGCATTGGGTAGACAATAGGTTTAGGTTAGTTAGATTTGTGTATCAAATGCAATGAAAACCGGTGCTTCAAGGAGGTAAGTATACTGTTAGGTTACCTCAGCTAGAAATAGGCCTTTTGAACTCACTTGGCTTCTTTCAGTTTCATGCTCTCTTTGATATATCTTTTTTCATATTTTCTTCCTTTTTCTTCTTAATTTGCTCTGCCCATGTGCAGTGTATCCTGTGTAGAAACTCACCTTGTGCATAGGTTCTCCATTAGCTACAGTTCATGTTAAATAGTTCTTTCTTTTTACTTTCTTGAGATTGTATTTTTGAAGTTAGGGAGTTGCAAACTAATATTGCGAGCTAATATTGCAATGTTGTACTTCTGTTTAGGGATGGAAAGAGTTTAGGGTGACAAAGTCGGAGAAATGAATTTGTGACTCGAACTCCACCTTTTAAAAAATTTTCAATTCTGACTACTTTTTTAAAATTTTGCAACTCTGACTTGACTTTTTTAGAATTATGCAACTCTGACTCTACTTTTTGAAAATTTTGCAACTCTGACTCCTTCTCTGAAATAGATGACTCCTACTCCACCTTTTCTGAAATTGGTGACTCCTACTCCACCTTTTCTGAAATTGGTGACTCCTACTCCACCTTTTTTGAAATTGGTGACTCCTACTCCACCTTTTCTGAAATTGGTGACTCCTACTCCACCTTTTCTGAAATTAGTGACTCCTACTCCACCTTTTTTGAAATTGGTGACTCCTACGCCACCTTTTCTGAATTTTGTGACTCCAGTTTTATCTATTCACAATGTGTAAGATGAATATTTTGTTTCTTAGTGGTTGCAGTTGTTACAACCTGTTTATCTGTTTCTAAAATTCTTTATTTAAAATGATATTTTAATTGGTAATTGAATGTTAACAATTATGTTTTATTATATATATATTTATATTACAGACACCTACCCTCTGAGTAGGCGAGGTAGACAGTGCCTACTCCGAGAAATATAGATCTGCATCAAAAAATTTTTCTTTGGCAAATTGTGTACTAAATCCAACAAAATATTACGTGACCCGATTAATTTCCTTGAAATGCCAAAAATTTTGATATATTTGTAGCTAAGGTAGGCATGATTTGCACTACTTTTTGTTTTGTGTATCCACACTACGCAGAGAAACAACGGAGTACATGTAGGTGCCATATCATTTCACACTGTTATATTGCAGCTATTAAAGGAAAAGTCATTCTGCTTTCATCTCAGTGGGTCTGACATTTCTGATACATTTTATATACAAATAAAAGCCACTTTTAGCTTCTTTGTATAAAACATGGTACTATTCTTTTTTCTCTTCTAGCTTTTTGCTACGGATTTGGTTTGTTCTTTGTTATTAGAATAAAAACCCATTTGTATTTTTGGTGCAGTTTGGAATGTTGACATTTTGTACCATCACATAAATAGCAACAACCATTGTGGCTGATACAGTGCATTGCTCTCAGTTACAACATGTGTAGTGATGTACCGATACCTTTTGTTGGCCGATACCGATACCCATTTTTTGGCCGATACTACTACCGACACCGATACTATTACAATTATATTAAAATAAAACCATTATAAGCCCTACATGGGTGTTATAATAAAATGATTTTCTAAAATATCTAATAATATAACAATATTGACAATAAAGTTTTCAATTAGGAATGATAAAATTGCTTATGCTATGTTAACTATATCGTTTGATTCGTTTCTCACCCAAAGTTTTTCGATTGCGTCATCTTTCCGCTTTATTTCCTATGATACCTATTTCAGCATGTATGAACAAACAAGTATTCACTGTTTAGCAATCTTTATTTACCAACTGAGGTTATCATCCCACTAAATTAATTGAAAATATTTTTCTCCATTTACAGGCGTAAACTAGTAATATAATGTAGTATTTAGTCTCAGAAATAGCAGCATGAACGCAAGTAGTATGCGTACTTGTATGTACTAACACACACAGTGTACAGAGGCAAACACGGCTCTTTTCGGTTTGGGGGCCCACCGAATTTTAATATTTTTTTCGCCAAACTATGTATTTTGGTGTGAAAAACACAAAAATGATAACCATTTTGTGGAGAAATTATTTATTAAGCCTGAAATTTGCTTATATCCATTAATATTTTGTGAAAATACTGCGGTTTCTCGGTACGTTTTCGCCACACAAATTCACTCAGATACGAGTCCATCATTTGTCGGTGAGTGCCTCCCTGACATTTTTTTTTTCCTTTTTAGACCATGCCATACACTCTCAATCATTTGAGTGTGTGCACCTGTTGCAGGGTCCACCAAGTTTTCACCATGATTAACAGGGAGGTGTTTGAAATCATACCCTTGGTTAGGTTAGTAACACTTAATGAATAATTTCTCCACAAAATGGTCATCATTTTCGTGTTTCTCACACCAAAATACATAATTTGGCAAAAAGAAAACATTAAAATTCGATAGGCCCCAGAACCAAAAAGATCTGCAAATACGCAACCAACTATAAGATTGTTCGTGAATTTTTCAAACATCTTAAAATAGAAGAAAAATGCAAGATTCGTAATGTAAGGCAATTTACATGCTGAATTAAAATAAAAATTTTCAGCTTCTGCTATATTAAATTTACAAAAACTTTAAAATGCGCCTTCAACTTCATTTATTTGGTTTGATTTTTGTTATCCTTTCACATACGTTAAGAAATGAAAATTAGGTCAAACTATATAAATTTTAGTTGTGAAAGTATAACAATTTGATGTTGCTGCTGTGTTTTTACCGTTTCACTATTCATGCTACATAGCTTTCACTTACTGACCGTAGGTGACTCATCGGGAGTTAAAAGTAGTAAATTCAGTTAGCGGGCCTGATTAAACGCTATAATTCAACAGTTAGCTAACTAATTTACTAGGCATGAATAGGCTCTTTAGTTGATTACTAGCGTGTACGACCCGCCAAAAATGGCGGGATTCAAAACCTTTCTTGAACAAATTTTCCAGACGTGGATGACAGACAAATATATTTATCGTAACAGTACCCGTGATAAAAAATATTATTGTACTTGCGCACTGGTAAAACTCGTATCACAGATGCGGTCATTATGGCTACATTTATGAGCGTGACAGAAAAATGGAAGAAGCGGACTCCAAACAAAAAAACCAAGGGTATTTTTAAGGAGTAGCAGGACCCGTGGAAATTCTATTGACAATGTCATCGTTAAGCTAGGTGGACCCGTGAAAAAATTCCGTCAACATGTCACGAGATGATGTTCGGTCCCACCCCTCATTAATTTGCATTAACAAGGAGACCGAGTTCTCGGAATGGAGGGGCTTGGCGTACCTCCCTTAAATCATAAAATACACAAAATATAGGCAAACAAAATACATCAAAAATTGAATTATAAAGAATCCAGGTTACATATACTAAAACAAAAATGGTACTCACCAATGTGAAGGTATACCACTTACATAGCACGCTTTTCTGTGCGCGTCTGAATTGATGGGATGTCCTCACGAGGATGGGTATTAATAATGCCGAGATTATCGGAGAGATTTTATGTTCACAGCAAATACATAACACCCTGAACAAACTGCCCTTCT
>JACJUY010005967.1:8478-54892 GCA_014220935.1 Platorchestia sp. MABIK | reverse complement strand
AACTTAGAGAGCAAAAGAGCTAGAAAAGAACTCACAACTCGGTCCGCGGTAGGGAGGCAAGGCTCGTCGAGCGGGGTATGGAGTCTTCTTAGAGTTGAGCAGCCTTGGTCGTTGCTGGGTACTCGGTGCTTGTTCGTTAGTTTTCAGGGTGATAGACTTTCGAATATCTGAGGTTGGTAGACTTTTCGAACTCTGCGTAGACTATTCGATGCTTGTTTGTTAATTTTTACTGGTGAACTGACTGAGCTCGGCAGCGCAGTTGTTTATATAAACCTTGGTGCGGCCTCACTGACGCAATCCAGGTCTCTGGTTAGTGGAATTGGGGTGCCGTTTTTGAAGCGGTTATGCCTGTGCTAAACGTACGTGAGTGTTTTCAGATGTCGCCTGGCTGCTCGGAGCGCACGGCTTGTTGAGGCTCGGTCCGGCACCTCAGCGCCAAACTTGAGCGCCGATTGGTCGGCCAGTAAGGGCGCTTCGAGGCTGTGAGGTGGCGCTTTTAAGCTTATGTGGTGGTGTGTGCGCACAGCTAGTTGAGACCACCACTGAAGCATGGCACGGAACTGATAAAAATAAAACCAATAAAATTTTAACTCTGCAAAAGAAAGCCATCAGAGCGGTAATGAACCTAGAATATAATGCTCACACAAATGATTCATTCAAAAATTTACAAATACTTAAACTTTCGGATCTCTACAATATCTCCATTTGCAATTTCATTTATAAAACTCTAAGAAATGATGGCGGCAATAGCCTAAAACAATTATTAACTGCGCAAACTGGTCATCACGACCATTTAACCCGAAATAGAAGAAAATTCATGCTTCCTTATTTTTCAAAGGCCCGATCGCAACACAGTATCCTCGTTGTTGTAACTAAAACTTGGAACTCGATCCCTTTGGAGATCCGTGAAAGCAATTCTTACAAAATATTCAAGAGACATCTTGAACCTCATTTCCTATCAAAATACTAGTCGTGTAAGACCACCAAGTCACATCTTGCCTCCTACATGTCTAGTCCTAATAATGTGATTTACCATAGGTAACATAACCGATCTTCAGTCTGCTCTTAATCGTTTTATCGAATATATTGTTAAATACAGCCGATCTGACCTATATTATAAAATACAGCATCAAATATCGAGTCAATTACCTCACTGATCAGTCTATTGCGAAACTAGGTTAAGTGAATTAGTTTAAACAGTATTGTACATCTTAGAATAATGTGATGGTAGGATGCCCTAGAAGTCGCTGAACTTGTTCGGGCCCACAGGTAGCTATACTCTAGTTTGACCATTGTACTAGACTTAAGAAACATTCTACCTCTGTATCACCTGTGGTAAATAAATTGTTTAAATTGTTTAAAAAAAATGTTCAATGAATTCATTCTATATTCTTTGGTTACATCATGTGAAATTGAAGAAAAAATTATATGACCCAAAATTTCGCTGAGAAACTGTTTCGAATGACTCTAATCAAAGAGCTCACGGTGTTACACAATTAACTAATTTTAATTAAATTTTTAATTTTATTTAATTATCTTTTCGTTTCAAAAATGCTCCACAAAAACTGCGCATGCGATCTACCCAATTGTAGATGTTCATAGTAAATGTTTTTACGTTATCTCTCCCCAATTACTTCTTTACACCTTCAAAGAAAAAATGATCTAAATCTCGTGTCTTCTGAAATTAAAAATGATAAAATATTTTCGGCTTTCCTTTCATTGTTTTTGCCAACGTCATATTTCTAAACTAAAAATTGTATCTTTGCTTCTAACTATGCGTTAACATTTTCTCCCTCTTCTTCACTCGAGCATCATCATACTGTAAATTGATATCTGAGATCACATCAGGTTTATTTTAACAGCTTGGGTCTAAGCCCACGTTTTCTGAACATTTGGTAAGGTGTTACTCGCCAAAATGAATATTATACTACCATATAAAGTTGTAGTATGAATTGTTCAATAAAATCTTAAACGCCTTTTCATAAACTAATGACAAATTCAGTATTTACAGTCATCGCAGCATACGATTTGTACTCTCCTCAACACTTCTGGAAAAAATAAATACCTAAGGCTTTCGTTAGAATAATGTCAGCTTATGGGACGCAAACGTCATCCTTGCCTAGTTAACAACCTGAGACACACGGATGGCGTGCAAGGCTTGGAAAATTACCGCAGGCCGCCTCAAATCTTAGCACACTGACGCAGGCAGGGAATTCCAGCGTGCGAGCAAGTGACAAATGTTATTAGTGTTCCGTCATAATTCACATGATCAAAGTTTGTGGAGAGAAGCAGTAAAGCGGGGCACTTCATCAGGTGAACGAGCCAGCCAGAGCGGTAATTGGGCAGGTATCGACCAGACCTGGCCGGTGCTGCGCCTCTGCAGCGAGGCTGTTGCCTCTCCAGGAGCTGCTGTGGTACTGGAGGGGAGTGGTTCATTGCAGGGAGTGGTTCATTTCCTGGCAGGATATGTGGGCAAGAAGTAAAGTTGGATGTCATTTTGACGAAGAGGTAAATTCAAACATGGCAAACTATGCTGAAAAATCTGTTTAGGTACAAGCAAGAGAATTAATACGTCAGATTTATAAAAGTTGCAGAGAGAATTTCAAAATGAAGCAACGCTTATTAATCCTTGGGATAGAAGACGTGAGACACAGTGAACGCAGGATTGTTGGGAAAACACACTCCTGATCATAGACTTAGAACCAGTTGAAGTGCTGAAAAGTATTACACCATTTTTGAGGGTTAAACGTTAATAGATTTCAACTACAGTTTACTCATTGATAAAGATCGAGGACACAGATGACAAGCAATTTCTGGCTAATCAATTTCATTATAAACCCCTATTTTAAGTAATTGAGCTGCTTTCCCCAGTAGCAAATTTTCAAAGCCAGTAAATCAAAATTTACAAAAATTTGTGACTGAATTGGGATAAACAAAATAAAGACGTGCCAATTAGTCATTCTTATATTCATTTTGAAAGCCTCATAAATACTTTGTAGCATGCTTGAAATGAGTGTTTTAAGTATCAATCACGAAGCGGTGAAAAAGAGATCACGAAGATTATTTATTGTCTCAAATTGCTGTCTGTTTCTGTAGACTTTCTTCACCCTCCATCCCAAACATTCACAATCAGATTAGAATTTAAAGAACAAGCTGGGTCTGGAAAAAGAAGGATATCATCCCCATGAAAGACAGTCTTTGCAGGCAGACATTGTGAATCGTTGCAGTATCAAGTTGGAAGATCCATCCATCACCACACAAACGTCGACGCTCCATCGTAATGGATGCTCTCTGCAACATGCCTATTTAATCCGCTTCCGTTTGACGACCCTGCACAACCTGAAGGTCCACTGGGCCGCTGAATGAAACGGCACCCCACACCGTGACGGATCTTCCGCTCATGTGCCGCGTGATAAACGTTTTAGGAAACAATTCTTAGCCGTGCCTGGAATGCTTACATTTTTCATTACATTTTTCCTCATCATAGAACAAAACTTTTCTTTTTGGAAAAAAGAGAAAAAAGAAAGAGAAACTTTTTTCTCTTTGTCCCATGTTTGGTGCTTTCCGGTAAACTCAAAACGATTTACTTTTGGGACGTGGAAGTAGACAAAACCCATTCAGACATTTGCCATTTTGCAAACCCTCTTGCTTCAGATGTCGCTGAATTGTTTTTAAACTTAGTCGCCATCACTTATAGCCTTAATTTGTCTCAAAGATCGTCTGTTATTTTGATAAATAGCTCAACAAATTTTTATTCTGTATGCTTCGTTTTGGTCAGCCTCTAGATTTCACTCTTCCGTAATTGCTTGAGTGTTTCTGGAAGTTACAAATTATTGTTTTTTAGGCGCTCATTCTCAGCCATGCTTCCATACTGTGATAAGCCATGCTTATCACAGGCATTGGGCAAAGTGACATTTGTGCACCGTGAGTGGCAACTTCTAACTGAAGCCAAGTCCATGAATATGTTCAACTGCAATTTGTTCAATGTGGTCTTAAATTCAGGGTCAGTTGGAAAACACCTCAGTTAGTTAAAATGTGATTTTGGAACGAAACTGATTAAACAAAAACTGTTTGTTTTCTGCATCTAAATTTTTACCAATGAGTAAATTAAAATTTAAAAATCCTTGCTGACAACTTCTTTTAGTATACCTACGGTTCTAAAGTTATGATCAGGAGTACGTGAAGCTTCCGATCGAGAGAAACAATGAAAACTGGGAAAATCCGTTCAATGTAATAGTTTTTTCGGATTCGAAAACTTTGTATTAAAATTGTTTTGTTATGAGATCAGTGAATAATTGAAAGGAAATGCTAAAAGGATAAATAATAAAAGAAGAAACATGAAGGCTGCTGAGCTATGTCAAAATACTTTCTGAGACAGCGGGGAAATTAGATAATCGTTCAATGGAATCCCAGTTATGGGATAGAACAAAACGGTAGAAGTGAATAGATTTACTATGAAAAATTACCGTCGCTAAACTATTCAAATAAATATCTAAATAAATGTAATTGAGATTAGCTATGTAAAAGAATGAGATGGTTCCCTCTGCATGGGCAGCTTGTTACAATACTTGACTAAAAAAATTGAAAATGCCGTTTATATCACATTACTGTAAAGTTAGTTGGGTAAGTTTATGCTCAAGTTAACTTAAGCATAATGCAAAATTTCAATGAATAAATGAAGAATCAAAGTGATAAAAATTATTCCCTCTTTACATTTTGCTCATAAATCATGAATTCAAACTAATGAAGAGAAGTTTGGAAAAAACCGTGGTTATATTGCGAGAGAAGAGGGCATAAAGCGAAGGAAGGAAGCAGAGCTGGGCAGAACGTTGTGCTATGATGGGGGAGGCAACGAGCGCAGCCCGGCCAAAGTAAACACTACTACAGAACTTGCTCAGATGATACGCCATTTTATTCGAAAAGTATCATATTGTTGAAGCAGGGAAGTTCTACCGAATTTTTTGATGTACCCCAGTGCAGATATTGGGATCGTTACGTTCAAGATGTTACACTTAACTGTAAGAGAAATGGTAGCATTATTGTTACACAGCATTCAGCAGCAGGGCTCGAAAAAAATGTTTTTCAATACCTGGAACACGAGTAATTTTTGTCTTCTAACCTCGGTAAAGTCATTGAAAATTCGCTCTTTACTCCCAAGACAGATTTCTTTACTAATGGATTTCTTTCTCATAAAATGTTTATGAGGAAATAAATGTTCAAGACAAACTATGAGCTGAACAAGGGTAAATTCTTGAAATCAAAATGATTTCAAAAATGGAAAACAGGGACACCTTATGACACCTTAAAAACCTTACAACTAAAATAAACCTCACAGTTGAATCTTTAAGCACAAACTACCATCGTTTCTACTTGGCATAGAGTAACTGTCTAGAAAAACCCTCGTCTGTAATCCTCCAGACGTCAATGGGTTTAACAAAGCTAACTAGCTTTTTACGTTTGCTTTCATTTCATCACTTAAATGGATGTTAGTTATACCAATCCAATACCTCGAATGAAATAACCAGAATTGATGAAAAGGTCTTACAACTATGAATAAATGTTACAAACATAAATAAAGTGAAAGCTTGTCACAAATAACACTGCACAACACTCAAAGAAGAACAAGAGATCTGTGATCATTGTTAAATGCAAAATGACATTGGAAATCCAATTATGGCCTCTTTCTTGAATTAGGCGTGTTTTTTGCAGAATTGTCGCTGAAGAGAATTTCAGCAACAAGGAAGCAGAAGGGGATTACCCATCTCATTTCAGATCTCTCCGAATTTTTTGAGTGTTTCACAGATTTATTATTGTAAGCCAATATGTAACCGAATTTATCACTTATTACTTTAACCTTTAGAGCTCGTGTTTAATTATTAATTTTTTCTTTCAGATCATTTATTTTTTTGAACAATGACTGTAAGGCCGTGCAAAAATTATCGAAACAGATACTGCTAAATGTATGTGGCGAATTAATATTTTTTAAAGAAAAGCGTAGCATTACACACCACATCAAGAAATTGTACAGGCGTACTTTGATTGTGACATAGGAGACCAGAACAAGTCCTGGGCCCCTCGTGTGTGTTGCCTCACATGTGAGAAGACATTGAGCGCCTGGTCTCCAGGAAAGATGTTCACCGGAAATTTAATGTGCCAATGATTTGGAGTGAGCAGAAAGATCACTCTAATGACTGCTACTGCTGAAAGCAAGCATTTACAGGCTGTATTATGTACAGCAAAGAAAAAGAAACACATTGTTGACCTAAATTTACATTCAGTAATGCACCCAGTAGGGCCGAGCAATCAAAAGATTTACCTGTGCCCAAACGTACAGATTAAGAAATGCGGAGTTCCAGCAGCGCAGATGAACATTCCAGGGGCGAATATGTGAAGCCCAATGATACAGAAAGCGAGAGTACACAGTACCAGTTTCTCAAGAGGCTTTAGATGATTTGTACAGGGATCTCTTTTTAACCAAAATCAAAAGTGAGCTTCTGGCATCAAAGCTTCAAAAACGTAATCTTTTTGAGGAGGGTGTGAAGATAACAGTACACAGAAAACGTTTAGAAAAGCTGCTTCGATAATTTACAATAAAGGATGAATTATGCTCCTGTAATGACATCACTGAACTTTTTGAGCAACTGGAAATTTCATCTAATAACACCAACTAGTGATTTTTAATGGATGCATTCAAGGACAGCATCATGCTGTTCTGCTACACAACAGTAACACTCTGCCATCTGTTCCCATAGCTCAACCATGAAAGAATAATTTGAAAATCTGAAAGCAAATCTAACAAGCACACAGTATAATCACTATAACTGACATATTTTTGCAGATTTCAAGGCTGTAGCCATTCTAGCAGGCCTTCAGCATGGCTATACTAAATTTTGCTGCTTCCTGTGCTTACGAAACTGCAGAGCAAGAACTGAACATTATGTACGCAAGGATTGGCCGATCCGAGATGAAAGTGAGCAAGGAAAACATGACATCATGCACAAATTACCTGTGTGAAGTGAAAGAATTCATTCACCACCTTTGCATCTTAAGCTTGGTTGGTTTAAGCAATTTGTGGAATCCCTGAAGAAGGATTTCTTTGTATTTGCATTTTTGCAAAAAATTTTCTTCCCTAAGTCAAGCTAGAATTAAAGAAAGTATCTTCATAGGTCCTAAATTCGAAAATTTGTACATGAGGAAACTTTCATCACACATTTCAAGAAAAAAGAAAAGCTTGCCTGTGGGTCACTAAAGAAAGTTTGTGAGAATTTCTCACGGAAACATAGTTCAGAAGACAATGTACAAGTTCTGAATGATCAGCTGAGTCATTATCATGATATGGGATGTAACATGTCACTGAAAATTAATGTGATCCATTCTCATTTGAATATTTTTGGGGAGAATCTTGATGATGTCAGTGATGAACATGGCGAGAGATTCCATCAGGATATTTCAGTGATGGAGCAGCGATTCAAAGGAAAATGGAACTCTGGCATGTTGGCAGACAACTTCTAGAGTATGAAAAAGGATCGCACTCCAAACAAGAAGCTTAGAAGGATAAATGTAGTTTAAACTAACATGTGTGTGTTTTTATTTATAGCCAAATAATAACATATGGTTGATGTTACAGGGAAATAATGCCTAATCTGTTAAAATGATGGTCAGTTTAAGAATTAGGACATTTTTTACCTCGAAACAGACTTCACTTAACATATACTTTTTTGACCTTAAATTTGTTCCCCAGGGTAACCAGCCGACGTTCTTACACATCTAATAGTCTTGTGAATTATACTAAAATTTTGAGCACATAGTAAAAATGTTTTTGTATTATTCGATTCTACATCCAACAAACGCATTTTTCTCTTCATTTTTACATTTAATCAACAGCTAGGAAGATCGGCCATTATGCATGGTCACCATATATAACGGAGCTCAGTAGATGAAGGTACATTTATAGATCCCTAGCTTGAAGTATCCTTTATTTAAGGGTCCCGCTTTCGAAAAAGTTCCCTTCTTTAGAAGTCCTTTCTTTAAAGGTTTAGAGGGTCCCTTCCCTTCTTTAGAAGTACTTTTCAAGGTTCAAAAAAATGATCCTTCGTATTATTTTGGACTCTTTATCATAAACTTTGAAAGCTCTTTGGAGAAATATCGTTCGAGAAACTTGTATATCAGTAGAATCAAACACTTTGTCAAGTTTTCATTTACCTCCCTCACCTCTTATATTTGCATTCCTTGTCCACTGCATGATTATTATTTAATGAAGGCAGCCGAAAAATTAAACAGTTCTAACTTCACACTGAACGAATCGAAAGCCGCTGCAAATTTACTGCATTTCACCAGTACTTCAGTCTAATAGGTCAGGGAGGCAAGAGCGTTTATATTTTATTTCACTATAATTCTTTTGGCCCATTGCCGGTGACACACGTTTCTTTGAATAACTCGAAAAGCCATGCTTGAACATTTGCTTCCACTTCAATTTAGGTACAGTGTTTGAACGTGAGTAATAATGAAGAATAATTTCCAAGAAATATAAGTTTAATCAACATCGTCCCTAGATGAAATGAAACCCACCATAGGGAGTGACGGTGAGCTTTTGCAGGAGAGTACATATCAATAAACGCAGTGGCAGGATGTCCTTAGCAGGAAAACTGGAGGACTATGGCATTGCAGCAAGTTACTGAACAGCGAATGCTTGATGCAGAAGTTGGCACACGGCTACACTTGCATTATAATTTTAAGGTAAATATTCAAAATTAGGATGCTAGGAAAAACTCAGAAAGATAATATGAATGCTAAAGAATAATTCAACAATTTTGGGAATTGTAAAAAGCTCGAAAGAGATATAGGTTTCAAAACAAGTTTGGGCGGAATATTTTCTACCTCAATTTAAAAGGCTTTTTCAGGGAAAATGAGTACCCGCTGTCTTCCATCGATTAGAGGAATGTATTTTTACAAATGATAGTTTTCCTTCTATGTATGATCTTTAGAAGCATTTCCATTAGAACGTGCACATAAACGAATTAAAATGCACATTTCTCACATTCCACATTCCTTTCTTACGCAATACCCGATCCGTTAATATTGTTCAGTTGAAGTGCATCTTATATAATTTAATAATGGCGAGTGACGAACATTGTAAAAAAGTTTGTAACCAAATTAATAAAACTCTCACTCCCTTTAAAATTTGTATTTCATGGGACCGACTCAAATCTCTGCAGTACCGTCATACTTCACCTTACGAAAGACCCAACTAACGAACACTCCAAGTTACGAAATAGCTTGAAATCAAATTTCGTCTCTGAACACGAAAGAAAGCTCAAGTTACGGAACGCGAAATCTCAAAAATTCAAATAATGCTCGCTCGGCTTCGCAGTCGCCCGAATCCCCCGAAACGTAAATACACTTATAGCATCCTGTGTTTTGTTTTGAAATTGGCGCGATGGAATAAATTGTAAATGATTTGCATGTCTTGTTTTTTAATGGTTTAGTAAATAATTTTCATTTACTTTTAATGTCTATTTCACACAAAAATTGGTATACTATTATAATTTTACCAGGGGGAATGGATAGTGTTGGAGCCCTTTGAACGAATCAGGCCTTTTACATGTAGAATGCGACTCTGCTCACGAATGAATCACGTTACGTAGCCACTTTTGACGCTAATTAATTTCGTAAGGTGAGGTGGAACTGTGTATGCAAAAAAAAGCGTTCTCATGAAAGAATGGAGAACCAAGGAAATCGTGAGAAAAATTTCGACATTTATTGAGAACCAAGCACGAAAAGGAATTTAAGATTAATATTGGACGTTTCGCGCGCTCTCAAATCATCACATTTGAAAATTATGTTATCTAAAAACACAAAACCGAGAACGTTGTTGAAGAAAATAAATTGGAACACTACAATATGACTAAAATGGCGAAAAGTTAAAAGCACGAAAGATCGTATTAGAAATAACATAATAGTTTTACTATTTATTAACATTGGTCAACGGGTAAAAATTTGGATGATAGTTCGAAATAGGTTTTTCTTTGAAGATAAATAGCAATTTTAAAATCCGTAGAAATGAGCTTAGCATAGTCTTACCTGAAATTGAAATGCTATCTATGTTTATGGGGCAAGGGCACTTGTCAGCTGCACGAGAAAAACGGATTAACAAACCATCAGCACAGGAACTCCACCACGGCGCTCTCATACCCAGCAGCCTCAAATGCGAGGCGTCATTCGTGTACTTTTTCTGTTTCTGTTTTAATCAGGTTTTTAGTATTGGGAAAAATCTTTTTTTAAATGAGGTTGTTTGCTTTATCACATTCAGATTACCTTATTTGCGTAGCTAATGCGTGGGAATGCTCGAAACACCCTGTTCTAATTTTAAATTTTTCTTTAGCTTCTAGAAAAATGAAGAGCTATACATAGCGTTCTTCGGTCTCTCTTTTCTAATGATCACAAAGTTTCTAACCAACGTTTCGGAATGTTCTTCCTATTTCTGGACGTGTGTAGGTGATCCAGAATGATACATGGTGATCCAATTTCTATAGCATGCCATGCAATTGAAGTATCCGACATCCTTCTTTTGCTGCTCTCGACGACTGCTGTAGTTCTACAGACACTCTTTGTTTAGGAGTGCTTGGGATCACGTCAACAGCTTAAGACTGATATGTCTTCGTACAGAATTATTTTATTTGAAATATTTCGACCTCATCTCAACAGAGGCTGTCGTGATTTCGAACTTTTTGGACTTAGGCCTTTATCGTTTCAACCAATTAAGCCTCACATTTGTAGAGCGTTCGTCTATTTATTATTTCGTAGAAAATGAATGCATGTGATATAGTCGACAAAAACTCGTTCGAAATAAATATTCTAATTCAGGTCAAAACTGGTAAATTATATCGCAAGTATAAATAAAACGGTCCGTATTCTCATTAATATTTTTGTAGAACATGGATGGAATTAAAGTTTACAAGTAGGTATTTGATTATTTTAAATGACCAAATTTAGCACGCACTCCGTATGAATTTATTTATTTTAAGGGAAATGTTCTGTTTTAACAAAATTTATGACTGACAATCATTATTCTGCAATCCCTGAGCAGTCCCTGTGATGACACTCGCCGCCTCCCGTTAATCACTCCCAATTTCAGCATCACATGAGGTGCTGCAGATGCGCACATGAAGCGCATGCCGGGCGCATATTCTGCTGCTCTCGTTCTGACTAATGTCATTTAGGAGACACTCTGAGTGATGCCTCAACTAAATGGATTAACTGTGAGAGATGGAAACACGGTGTGCTGTGTTGTATGCATGCCACTCAAGGCTTGCAACTCATCAGTGTAGAGGAATGGTTTCGCATAAAATATTCTATTTAACGGCGATGTCCGTTGATTATAAAATTAGATCAAAACCCGTCCTTGATATTGTATGTATGTACAAAAAATAACCCATTCTTGATTATACATATTCTTGATTATGGTTCAAGCTGCTTCACTCCTAAAATTTAAAAGAAAATGAGTTCTTAATTTAAATAATTTAACCAATTTTCTTCCCACTTGCCACCATAGCTTGCTTCGTAGCTGAAAAATTAATTGCAATGAAAGTAACGTAAGCGAACAGATGCAGATTGTGCTCCATGATTGGCCTAGATGCCACGATAGATTTTGCGCGATGAGCGCTGTTCATCCAACCCTGGCACAATATGGTAAGCCGTCGGGCACTGCAGTTTTCTCCGAACACGAAATACATCACGGAATTGAACATAGGGAAAACTATATTTTAATATACAAGAATGACTTCAAAAGGCAGTTAATAGATCATTGATGATAAGGCAACGACCTATTTGAATGTAATATTTACTAATTATTCAATTTTTTTAATTTTATTGAAAATGTTATACGCGTGCTGTTTAAACATTGCCAGCCATTTGAGATAATTTCATTTCAACTTTTATTTCGTAAGTAAATGTCCCGTGACAATCTTTTCATTCTAAGAACGGCTAATTCTAACATCAGATAAAAGCATACCCAAGGCTTTCGCAGGCATCTAAGTCTGGATGTTTCCAGCTTACTTCATGCAGCTTAATGTGACAACTTTTGGCCTACTGTTATGCGGAAATAACCGCTTTGTTCATTATCCTCGCAGTAGTTGTTATAATTTAAATTTATGGCCTGATATGCTTTGCTGTCTCTCTCTTAGATGCATCACGTGGACCAGTCGAGGGCTGCACCTCCCTGTGCCTGAAATTTTTACGTGTGTCACTTTCCCAAAATTTGATTGCCATCTAGAGTGTGACATTTCAACAACCTACTTGAACTGTTTATTTCAACGTTAGAAAATAAGAATTGAAAGGGTGCGAATATTTGTAATATATATTTCTCTCGGTGCAGTTGAGAGCCAGCTGACGTACCACCTGGACCAGCTGGGTGCTGGAGTGGAGCTCATCTCAACCAGGCTCGAGAATGCTGGACACTACGACCCAGGTTCGGTCAGAAACGATTTCTATCTGGAACTGAACTTAAGGCATTGAAATTTATGCTACACTTTACGTTAATGCCAGATTCAGAACTCAATACATGGTTTGGCATTCTAACGTTACTGAGACTGCTGGAGTTAGATTACTTTCTTTGTTTTTAAAGATAAGACAAATTTCTGCTGTCGTCCCATCCTTTCATCGCTAAAAAAAATTCGAGTGAAACTTTCCATTTCTACCACTGTCCCAGTATTGCCGTATGGAAATTTTAACAAAACTGCACTGTGATCGAAGTAATAATTCCCGTCCCTGGCCCAGCCACAAGCCTTTGATCCTACCCGGCGATGATTCAAACATTGAGGCTTCAATCGCACTTCCATTTTCTCCGAGAAATTTCCTTGCTTGGTTTCCCCGTAAGTGCTTCAATAAAAATGATGGTGCTAATTAAATTTCTTTTGAAAAAACCTGGCAGCTGCTCACAAAAGACTTCGTTTAATTTAGACCACACATAAACAAAGACACACATAAACAAAAGCAAACCTAAATTGTTAAGCTTAGTTTGGTTTTAAAAATTATTTTTGAAAATTTGAAAATCAAAGAGGAAACGTTCCGATGTAAACCTTTGAAACTTGGCTGCTTTGAAACTCCATTCTCATGCTGGAAAGCATCCAAAAACAAGGGTCATTGCTCGCAGCCACTGGAGCAGCTACTCTGTTGTCGCTGAAGCTACATGTCTTGTGCTCTGCAATTCTCATCCTATTCCTTGAATTAAGTATTTTTCCATTTATAACCTTTGCATACGTATTTGAGCAGAACATAATTTATTACACACTTTTCCATGTTGAGGGTCTATTTTATTGAATTTCAGATGGAGCTCATTTGAACTGGCTTCAGAAAGAGCTTCCTGAACAGCGGTGGGAGCGCTTCTTGACCTGATGTTCTCAATATAAATACCCTGTTTTATTATGTATTTTCAGCAGAAATTTTTCCATATTTATTTAAACCATCGCGAGAAGATTGATCTGGTTCTTTTTTTGTCAAAACTGTAGACGAACAGTTATCAGCTAACCAACTAAAAATAAACGTACTTTAAAGCATAAAACGGAAATTTTAGCATTAAAATAGTAAACCTCTAAAATCGAGTGAAATTTACTTTGAGCTCTTACATATATTCAGCCTAAAAATAATGACTCAGGTTAAATTTGATGAGCGCATGAACTGAGAACACACGCACACATGTGCGTTCGCATCACTTGGAAGAGAACAAAATTTTCCTAGACAATCGTTGTTAATGCTATCCAAAAATTATGGTCATTGTTCACCAAAGTCATCACTGAAGCTCGTCATACATGAAACGAGATCATCGTTTTAGAAGTTCATGGAAAAATGTGACTTAACTTTTTCGCTTTGGGAAGTAATCTACGTAGATCAAACATATCGTAACCAAACATTCAACCCATAAGCAATTTTTGTTCCCATATTCTGAATTTCTATCACTCGCGATGCAACTTATTTCAAGCCTAATAAACGAAGTAATGCATGGAAAACTCCGAATAAGAATGTATCCATGCTTCAATACCAAACTGTTATAATTTTTCAGTAAATGCCTCTTGAAGAAGTATGAATTTGGGGCTAATGTGTTCCCGACTATATTTCCATAGCTTCCCATCATTTAATTCATCTGTCGCCCTGCTGCTCATGCCACGTAAAATTCTCAAGTCTATTCCGAATGCCTACAATAATTGCAGTTGCAACATTGACTGTCCATCTCGTAGAAGTGAGATTAAGTTTAAATCCTATGAGACATTCAGGAAATAAATTCGTATTTCTACAAATGACAAACCTGAATTAACCGGTCGCATCATGGCCAAGATAAAAAGAGTGGGAACTATTTTAAATATTACAACATATTTTTTCTCATACCCAACGATAATTCATGAAAGTCAATTTGGTACTCAAACCTGTCGAAGAGGAGAACTTTATGAAACTTCAAGATATGCCGGGAGGCATCCGTATATTAGTCTCAAGAGATCCGTACCGTTACTGAACCGAAAGATTCATTCTAACGTACCAGAGAATGCTCACATTGAATTATTTCGTTTGCATTCAGAGCGAGTCTAACTTCCCTTCTTGTCTTATCCGCTCATCGTTATAGGAAAATCAAGTAAGACTTTCCGTTGATAAAACTTCTCACCATTACCAGATGATTTTTGTTGCAAAACTGCTCTGTAATCGAAGCAATAGTTCTCGTCCCTGGCCCAGGAATATGCCTTTGATCCAGCCTGCCGATAATTCAAACCTAGAAGCATCAATCACTCCTAGATTTTCCTCGTGAATTCCTTTTGCTTGGTTTCCCAGAAAAGTGAGGGGTTACTTAATTTATATCTGGATATTATGGCATGCCCAATAATACCCGTTCTAAAGCCCGACCATCACTAAATGGCAGCCTATCACTCGAATATCTGATTTATACAGAACATTCACGTTATAGCATGCAAACATAAGGCTTCTTCTTTGATTATCCACGAAAATCTCCCATGCATGAATTTGGGATCGAGTTCAACATGAGCGTAATTTTCACATGAGTTCACGACAAAATGCTTCACGATCAGCAAAAGTCTTTTCATGGGATCAAACAAGAGTTAAGATCTGCATTGTACAGATTACGAAGTGTAGATTATGCCAGAACAGGAGCAAATAAACAGAAAATTGCTATCACGAAGCATGCAACCTGTAGCAATACAATCTTCGAAATTGAGCCACGCAATTAGCAATCTAGCCCCTGTAACTTTTAGATCATGAAAAGTATCGTCTAATACGCTATTATCATTATAATGAAACATGGTTACTGAATGGGGTTTGAATATGGTTAATATTAAAATGATTCAGTTAAATCATGCTTATAAATACACACACTTAGTTTTGTACATGTAACCCAATAAAATTAACATTATATCTAAAGAGACGCATGCACACTGAGAAAAATTTTGTCTCAAAACCGAGACACCTTTATGTGTCATGGGCTTGTACGACACACTTAGGTATGTCAACCATGACAAACTTGAACGTAGATCAATTTCATTCTACATAAACATTTCACTTTCTCAGACGGGTCACTGAGTACACTAATGTACAGACAATGTCTTAGAACGTCTGAGAATTAGAAAAAAAAATTAGTGTAGGTATTTGGGTTTTTATGGGAATTGTACTTCATTCACAAAATCTAAACACAGTTCGGTTTTCTACAAAAAAATTCAGCCGTTTGAAACGAGAAAATGTATTTTTACTCTCTCAAAAATTTTAAAATGTGGTCAACGGAAATGTTTTACTGTGTATCGAAACATTTCGAATAACCGTGTGAGACACACAGGTGTCTCTAAAATTTCTCTCAGCGCATACTCACCGTCACGGTATGAAGATATTCTTAGATTAGAGGACGCAGGTAGCTCGGTTACCTGTGAACCACTGTTGAATAACTAATTTCACTTTATCGTATATACCTGGTAGTCTCCAAAGTCAGTGCATTTGATGTACGTCACTGCACCTCACTGTATTTCACTATGTCACCAAAAACTGATAGACTTCGCAATATTCCTCCACAGATCATCCAAGCATCCCTAAAGTAGAGCTGCCGAGTGTGTTTGGAGAAGACTCTGAGGAGACGCCAAGCAACATCAACTCCGACGTCAACGAGCCTTCCAAGTCTGTACCACTTCAGCCTCAGGTCTGCAAATTATAATGATTTTTCCTTAAATCAGCATTACCTGGAATTCTAGTAACCTTTGGTCAGGAATTCATTTTACCACAAACCACTGAGAAGGATAGTTCAACCTCAAGTCAGGGACAGCAAGAAGGTCGGAGGGAAAAACCAACTTCGGTATAAAAATGAACTCGACAACTTAGCACAATAGAACTTAATATGAGAAGCGCATACGCATAAAACTCGGAAATTTTATTAACTTTTTATCCATATGAAGCCAGTCTTTGTCACAGTTTCATCGGTATTCAAGCAAAACGAATCGAGTCCACCTTCCTACACAGCAACGACATAATGGTTTTAAAATAATAATCAATGCAGTGAAAATTATAATTGGTAAATTTTGGTGAGTTACGCTTGCAATTCGAATCAGCTCATTAAATCTTTCAAAATCATGAACAGTTTTTATGGATCTCCACACTCTTCCCAATACTTCATGTTTCAAATTCCCAAATTACGGAAAGGATCAAACCTGCTGTCAAACTACGCATGTAAAAGCAAATGAGATATCATTTGCAGTGGTCGTTTGAAAACTTAAAGTTGGGAATGGTAAGTGTGCAACGACTTCAACCATCCTGTTTGAAGAAGATGCACCTTCATCTTTCGAGAGCTGCCTATCCGCCATAACCATCTCTCTAGCATGTTACATGGTCAAAATTGATCTCTCGTTTTACGCTGCGATTGCCCGGTCACTTTGTAGTATCTCGAGCCGCGAAAAAACGCTTAAACTGGATGATGAACTGTCCCCTAATTGCGAAATTTTATTCCGTTAAATTTCAGCAGATTTTGCACACATACTTGGACCCTACAAATTTGTTCACCGCTTCGCCTTTGGGTGCAAACCAGTAGAGCAGATATTCTTACTCTGTCGTAGTTATCAGCGAGCTGAAGGGATCGGGATAAAACTCCGCTCAAAATCATCATCAGATCGACTGCACGGACAGAGGAAATTCAAATACAATTTCGAACCTGTAATTGCGAAAGTGTGAACGATTTTTCACTCACCTTCACAGACCTTTGGTCGCAAACCTTTGATCATCCATATTGGTACTAATCTTTCTAACAAATCCATTCTTCAAACTGAACTGTTTTCACACAGTTCATTTGTTCATTTCGCAGTCTCCAATTTGTGCAACTAAAAGCGAAAGATTCATTTACTGATTAAATTAATGTCTGCTAATAATGTGTGCATCCCATAATTTATCAACGTTTTCACAGTGGGTGAAAATTAAACTAGAGGTCTTCCTTCAAATAAAAATGTATTATAACCTGAAAAAGACAGTCACTCATAACTTTGGACGTGAAATTCTCAATAAAATACTAAGCATTCTAAACTCCTCTAACTCTCGAGACCGTGGTAACTTTCTTCTTTCTGGAATTCACAGCAACCTAAACGATGGATTTGCAAGCTTCCAGTAACTCACAACTCCATGTGTCTCTGTGGAAGAATTCTCGCTGCCGAGAACCTGTCAGCGACGCATTTTCCATTTAAATGTAGATGTGTTAGGAATTGAGAGGCGTGCGAACATTTCCATCGCAACATTTGAAACGTTTACCAAAACAGACATTACAAAAACGTCCGCAACATTTAGCGCCGTGAAGTAGGAACGTATTGTAAAGACACGTAATTTTATTTTTAATGTATTTTAAAATGCGCGCATGTTGACCCCTTTCATGCTTTGTGGAGTTGTTTCTTTCGTTTGATGGCCAAGTTGCATTTATTAAACATTTTAATGATTTAGGAACTAGTCATGCATACAAAGCACTACTCCTGTAGCTAGTGCGATTTTCCAACTTGAAATCAATTCAGTATAACCATAATTATGCTTCTTAAACCGATAATGCGTTCCTAAAGCGCTACTTGTGTAAGGGAGAAATCACTTTTATAACTTTTTTCACTATTCTTTTTCGCAATAAAGCATCAGATTACACACAAACTGAACAAGGAATGAAATGGAATATTTTTACATTATTGACCCTAAATCACTCAACCCGTGCAAATAGTTTCAAATCGAAAGTACTAAGCTTTCTAAAATTACAGTTTGACTTGAAAGCCAATTTAAAAACTGTCAAGAACCTCCCTGGTTTCTCCAAAAAAAATTTGTATAAAAAAAAAATGTTCCATAAAATTATGTATGTTCAAATTGAATTAATTTTCTTTATGTTTTTATATGTACGTAAAGATAGCAAAGATGTAAGCTTCTCTAGTTTCTGACTGTATTTTACAGTACACGTCTTAGCACGTTGAGATGATGTGAAAGGAAATTTTATTCACAAAATCGCACTACACTGCGACCAAACGTTCATGCTGTCATGCTACTTCGCTTCTGCTGGAAGCTGATAAATGTGGTGCCGTTAATTGCATTTCATTTTTTTAAGTTAATTCTTATATATATGCTTTGAAGCGAATACGGATCAAATTTGGATAATAGAGTTTACCTTGAGGTTTATGATATTTTATGGACTCTTTTCGCAACCGATAGTAGACGATGAAAATTTTCTTTTGCATTCATGTGCTTAAATCAATTTTTTTATTTGACATTTTTTAGAAAACTTTTCTTATCCTGAATATGACACAAATTTGTGGCTTAGGCAAAAAAATAGTTCCCCAGATGCATTTGCATCATTTCCACGTAATTTAATTAGAATCTTACATCATCAAACATGTCAGTGGGTGGTTAATACTTCGGTACTTGCAAACGGTGATGCAAATCTTGAACCTCAGGACAACTATGAGGGTTGATTGCCGCCCCTTTACAGCAATTGGGTTATCCTCTGCCCCTTACAGCGGGGACAAGTCCTGAACGTGGGAATTTTTTAGCCTATTATTAGTTTTTGTAAAATTTTCATCTACTCAATAATAGATTTTCAGTTAGACAATATAAAACGTTTTAAAACTCTACTTTTTTCGCTAGTTTTTCCTTAGGGGCCTCAGAAATGGAATGACCATCTAACGCTTGTAAACTTTTTCAATAAAAATTCCGTAACAGAATTAGGCTTAATCGTAAATATAACACCAAAATCAACTGTGCAACGAAAAACCTGATCATAGTAAATGTAAGGTAGATCAGCAAAAACAAACGTAAAATTGGCGATTCTTACCATCCTTCTGAAAAGGCTGAATGGAAACACATTGACTGTGTCTTTAAACTTAGCACAATTAATTTTGATGTTATAGTTACGATGAAGCATTGTTCTGTCACGGAATTTTTGTCGGAAAAGGAAAAAGTTTGAAAGCGTTGCAAAGGAATTCCATTTTGTTGGCATCTAAGAAAAAAAAAGCGGAAAAGGTAAAGTTTCAAAGCGTGTTGCCTAACTATGTATTAAGAGTTATTCGTGATGTGAACGTAACGCCATCAACGTTATAGGCTGTACCGTAAGTATTTTCCAGCGCTCTTCATTCAGTACGACATTTTTCGTAGCAAACTATCTTTTCTTCGATTAATTCCATGCAGTTACCCGTGTATTTTTACCATCTCATGTGTATTTTCAACAATGTCGGGTAACTGCATGGAATTAATCGAAGAAAAGATAGTTTGCTACGAAAAATGTCGTACTGAATGAAGAGCGCTGGAAAATACTTACGGTACAGCCCATAACGTTGATGGCGTTACGTTCACATCACGAATAACTCTTAACACATAGAAAACGTAGGATTATACGCACAATGGCTTGCTGCAAAGCCACTGTCTGGTAGATTAAACTCGACGTCACGAATACACTTTTTGGAAAAATATTCGAAAAAGAGGGGGCAAGGACTGATCTCGTGTGTGCGTAAATGGTGAAAAAATGTTTAATCATATTAATTCTAGCGGTATGCAATTCTTGAGACGCCGTTAAAGGTGAAGCACAGAATTACAAATGCGTAGAAAGTCGACGGAATTCCGTACGTAGAGGGTTAAGGAAAACATGGAGATGTTTCAGTATCGAAGTGTCAGAACTTCTGTTGGAGTTTCGTGGTAGCACCAATGTGCCTTTTTACATGAACGTTGCGCTATTGTAAAAGTACCTGGCCAAACAGATAAAATGGCGAAACAAATATTTAATTCTGAGAACATCGATACATTCCGCCGGGCGTTGGCATGCCCAGACCGTAAATCTTATTACCATTTATGAAAAAAAGCTTCGGGATGGAGTCAGCAATCATGAGCCCTAGAACGTCATCATTCCACGGAAAAACTCAAAACAGGCGAACAAAATCCCCCCCTGAACATTACAGGGAATTAATTACGTAATGGGAACGTAAGTGCAAGGAAATTAGAGGTAAAAGAATGGGCTCTTACTGTAAGAGAAGTCTCCAATGAATTTTTCTACTCTTCTTTCGTTTCTTCTAAATTGTTGTGAATCATTCTCAGATATTGTTCAGACTGAAATATGTATAACATTATTTTTCCGTCATCTGCCTCTTCTCTATTCCGCAGCGTTTCTTCATACTATTTCATTTGTATGATCAGAATATTGGCTTGAGTGTTCATTTCACCTGAATTAATTAAATAGTAAAGCAGAAATCGAAACATTCTTCAGTTCCTTAAATTTGCGTAACTGTATCCTATTTAGATTCTAAAAGTTTGAAACAAGAATTGATTTCTGGGTCCAAAACAATCTGAAAGAACTGTTTCAATCGTAAACTATTGTATGTCACAGTAAAATATTGATTTCAGATGTTAAACGGTGACTTACATCCCATTTAAGATAATTTCACCAACTAACTAATAAAACAATGAACTTTAAGGAAAGTAAGAGGGCAGGAAAATTGCACATTACTTTGAATCCTCCCCTTCAGTCCATGAATTTGAAGTTTATGATGAAAGAGGCTTTGAACGGAAATCATTTTATCCGCTTCCAGCAACCTGAGAGCGAAGTCCACACGCCTGGTGCGGTGCAGATAGAAAGAGAAAATGATGGTTTGGTCCTTGGCACCGAGATGCGCTTCGGTTCGACTCACTCGAGAAGTTTCGACCGCGGCTACGACAGGCCTCATTCAAGCATAGACGACTCGATCGGGCGCGTGAAGTACATCGACGCAACCAACGATCGAAAGCCCATCATACCTACAACACTAGGAGGGCACGACACCATCTACGACAGAATGGGTAGTGCCTTCGGTGGGCGAAACAATAGGATTCACGCTAGGAAGGTTGACTCGGGGTCTGGAGCTGTAGGAAATGAAGTCGATGGTATGAATGGTGGTGAAGATGGGCAGAAAGTGGGCATGTACGGGCTTGTGGCCACCCATTACCCGGACACGCTTCCTCTGCCTCCTTCCTACGGCACAACTCCACCAAGTACGACCATCATCACCACAACCAGGGAGCCAACGACAACGCTGCCTGAGAGTGAGTTCCTTTAAACATGAAAAAACTTATCAGGCCTAAGAGATGAGTGAAGTTACGCGTTGAGATCTTCCTTTATATTGCACTTGTTCAAAATCTCGCATGCGTAATTCCTTTCAGCTCTGTATGAAATAATCTGTGGCCTAATTTTAATACTTTTGATTTGGCTAATATTTTTCCTATCCTCACTTCCCCTCGGCAGGTTTAAGCATTCAGACTCTAATTAATGCAAGTCTGCAAACTAAAAGATAAGTTATTTGTGATTAGTGTATTGTTCCTTGGGATTTGTAAAGTCCAAGAACACAAAAGTCATGTAACTTAATTTAGGATTATTGCTCTAGGATGTCGACACTTATGAAACCATTTCTCAAGTTCGTTTCTTCGCTATCCTCGTTAAAGATAAAAAAGTGGAAAAAATTCTTCAGTGTGCAAACGAAGAGCAAAGTGCCACCGATATGTCACGGGAAAATTGAAAGACGGAAACTGAGAAAAACAGAGAATTTAATGTACGAGCCAGTTAAAAATTGATACATCTTAAAAGCAAAAGCCTCCTTCGTGAAAATAAAAATTGGAAATATTTGACAAATAGTCCATAAAACACTCAATCATAAACTAAATCTTTGACGCTTTATTTCTTATAATTAAAATGCCAAATGATTTTCATTCACAAAAATCTCCGATTTCAAGGCATTATTTTTTCAAATGTTTTAAGAACATGGCCTAGTTATAAACAAAAAACGTTCATGGGCCCAGTCGCACAAAATGTACGACTGTTCGATCTTGATTTTAAGAATGGTCGATTTATCAATGAATAGTTTCGAATATTCTCACCTTCGAGCTATGTGAGAAGTCTTTTAGAATATGGTTTGTCTTGAACTGGGCGCACCTTGAAGCCTTTTTTGGGCTGATAAAATAGGTTTTGAGCTACATTTCCCATTTTTAGCACTCAATTTTAGGACCGCAGATAGACCTTTTAATGAAATTAAAAACCTCAAATTTGAAGAAACTCGGAGCCACAGATGCCGCCACAGCTATCACACATCAGATTGATTTTGCTTATCATCTACACATAAGGATGTAAAATTAACATTATTTATAAAAAAAATTTCTCACCACAAGAATCGAACATTGATATGCTTTAATATTCTTTCTTTATTTTCAAATAAAGACATAAGGCCCCTAGCATCATAAGGTACCAAGAGCCAAATAATCTAGCGAAAATGAGTTTTGTATGCTGCTGTCATTCCCAAGTTTTCCTTTGTCTGGAAAGTTAGTCGCAGGTACCGGAAGATAGATACAAAATATTGAATACCTCTAACTGTTGCTGAGATGCGGTAGTTTCTAAGTCACCAAATTTTGACACCGTTTGCTGGCGTGTTTAAAAAGCTGCGCTTGGTGCCGTAAGAATCTAAGGGCCTCATTTACATTGCTAAACGCCATCCCCAGAATACTGCCGAGTGGACCGCGACTCCAGGAGCCACATCCTGGAGGAAGGCACCAGCGTCAGAGTGAGTAGAGTCTTGAAAGTCACCCAAAATCTCCAGCACGTTTCTTCTTGACTAAGTACAAAGATCCACCACAGCTTCATCCCTCATGCACTATAAAAGTAAAAAATATTTTATGATCTATTTATGCTCTACATGTCGCATCCATTTATTAATCGATTATTTCTGTCTTCTTTCTGTCTCTATGAATGAGAGGGCGGTGTTATAATGACAGAGGAATTGTTCGATTAAAATCAAAAATTGTTTACTAAATTTAATCTCTTTTCAACTAAATTTCCTAACCTGTATTGAAAAGTAGTGTCTCATAGCACCGACATTTGGAAAGAGTTTACCAACTGATCGCTGGGAAATTAATTGGAGTAGAGAACTTAGCTTATAGAGATATAATGGAGATAGTGGCTGCACTCAATCACTAAAATACGATCGCACACAGACATCGTGAACTGATTGTTCATGATCTAGAGTTGTCGCCTAAGCCCAACTTGATTATAGCGTTCCTATATAATAGCGTTCCTATTGCCAAAATGGAGATGAAACCACTCATAACCATTATACATATTTATTAACAAAAATATTATCTCACAGTTTCAACTCCAAAAATCAGTTAAACAGCAACATGTAGAGTTAGGAGTACTCTAATTTGAAGCATCTCATGGACCATGAATATATAAATGCATAATTCAGCTTTCAATTTTATTTTTTTGTGTTTATCATTAAAGTGTAGTTTTGTAGTTGATTTTTTCTACTGCCAAAGATGAACTTAACGCATACCATAAATTCAAGCTGTTGATCTCATTTCTACCGACTTATTCCTGTACGGTCAGTAAGAAAGATAATCATATCCTGTCATAGTTCGGTGTTATCTAAATATGTTTCCAGAGTTGGATTCAGATAAGCGTAAAAAAAACATCGATCCAATTGCAAGCGAATCATTTCGAGAGTCATTGATTTCGCGCCCTGGTGAAGACAATATCATTCCATCACTTTTTTCACTAAGTTTTTGGAGACATCCGAGAATTTGCAGAAAGAAAAACAAACTGCCCACGTTACAGAGCCCTATTAGAGGACTTTTCCGGAGTCAGATTCAATTTCATTCAATTCGATTTCTCTAGATTTCTGGAGGAAATCCGTACGATGGAAGGAAACTTAGTGAATATATTTTAATGCTGTCAAGTGCTCAGTGATGTCCTTGAGAAAGAATAAGCATCACTTTCATTACACCATAAATGGAATACCCATTGTACAATGACAGAAGAAACTTTTTGGTATCGCCATTGCATGAGCTCAGATAAAAGACATGTCATCAAAAACTACGAAATTCCGCCACAGAATGTGTTTGTGCTGCAAGAAAATTTTTTCATAAATCAAACTACAAACACTCAGAGAAATTCAGACACACCTGCATCAATCAGTTATTCAATTAAATATTGGTAAATCTGGATGCATCACCTTTAACCTTTAAAATAAGAGGAAAAGGTAAATCACTTGTTGACGCTTCATAAGGAGGAACACTTTACGTTGAAAAATGTAGTCTTTGAAATGTGTGAAGGGAATATAATTCTCTCTAGAAATCTTAAAATATTTGTTATTTATTTTTTTATATTCTCAATTATTGTAAGTCATTCCGTTTATTCAGAGGCTAGTCTGAAGTAGTGAAACTTTTATTAGAAAAATAGAACTGACATCCTGAGTACGTCGTGGTTGGCACACCAATGTGAGTTGTATCGACCTAAATACACAAAAGAGTGTCACCATACCTTGATTAATTTAGTATACAGTATTGATGACACGCTTTTGTGTGAGGGTTTTGTGAGAAGTGGACGCAAGAAAGTGCGACGGTTTCGTGACAATATTCTCAGAGCAGTTCTGATATTACACAACATTGTTGTACAACACTTTCAACACACAATCCAATTTTGATCACTATCCTCCAAGAAAACACTGTCAAAACGAATGAAATACAACAAAAAGTTACAAAATTCATTTTTTTAATTCCGCTCACTACAAGAATGGTGCAGCCAAACCTGATTGTGCTTAGAACAAGCCAAGTCAGTATATTTTTAAAATATTTATTTTGGCTTAGTTAAAAGAACACTAGAAGTTTATGTTGCACGTTAAAGATTGAGAACTCATGATGAAGGAACAATAGCATCTTTTAAATGACGACCTCCATTTTTCAAGCATTTCTCGAATAGCTAAACGAAGTTTGTCATAACTTCTGCAAGAATTGACAAGGGATCAGATGTATTTATTTTAATTCTGTTCTCTAGCAATTCTCTAGCAATTCTGCAAATTTCGAGGCTTTTCTGTACAAACTTTCTCTTGACGTAGCCACGCGGATGAAAATCCAATGGGAAAACATCTACAGAAAGTGAAGACCATGGAATGTCACCTCGGGTCGAGATTAATTCACCGGGAAATAATCTCCTTTGCTGGTCCTTAGATGCTCATGAAATGTGCGCAGTTGCCCCATCTTGCTGGCGAATTTTGCGTTAAAATTCATTAAATCTATGCCCGATTTTTTCCAATTGAGCTTCACCATTTAATGACTAGACACTTATCCCGGAGGGAAAAGTAGTGCTGCATGCAGGAAGATTAAAATGCTTAAAATAAGTATTCTAGTAACTAGAAAATAAGCAGTTATTACGTACGCTGAACAGTTGGTTACTCGTCCTCTTTTTGGGTCTCAAACTCTCGAGACGGTCTTGCTCCAATCAGACAGTTAAAAACATTGCAGTTAAAGCAAGCGTTCTGTATGCCACGTTAGTAGAAATAACAGCTAAAGCAAGAAAGGTGCAATAGATGAAATGACATTAAATCTGACTCAAGTACTAAAAAATTTTATTTTTCATTCGCATCTTCTATACATTTGTTTTGATAAAGGCTCATTTCAGCGCGATAGGAGGTATCAAATCCGAACGCACTCAGCATTAGCACGAGTGGAGGCTCGCAATATTTAGTTATCAGGGAAATATATGAATGATCTCTGTTCTGCAACTGTCATAATATAATTTAGTTTTTTTGCACGGCATTAGCCGAGATTTTGTCCCCAAAGTGATTATGTACACTCTGTTATTTATTCCAGCTCTACCCAAATGGCAACAAAGACTGCTCAGAACTCTGCTCCTGTAACTACGGCCTAGAAACTGTCTGCACGGTGAGTTTCGCAGTTACGTCTTTTTCTCAAACAAAAGAAGAAATGCCAAGTACCCTATGCTTACCTCTGAGAGCTCCACTCATAAGAGACGTGAATTAAAATCTTACATGTTTGACAAGTCGTTATTGATTGTAAACTACTCACCTGAAGAAGTGATATTTATTATCTGCGATAATTATTTCTAAACGAAATAAAGTAATGAAGTTTAGCGTGTCGAAGTTTCATGGGCTTTACTTAAAAATTCCCTATTTTTAGAAAGAGCTTGCGTAGGGTGATGTAGCAATCGTTACGTTTTTCTCAATCTGTAACGAAATCAGATACCCTTTTGTGAAAGTTGACGTTACGACTTGACCAAATCTACAATACAGCATTCTTTAAACTTGTATAATCGAGTAGACTTGGTTAGTTGCTGGTCACCATCCACACTCAGCTCTGACAGACCATAAAAAACCCTTTGCATCTGGCGTCAATAAAAGGTTACCAGATAATAATATAGCATCCTATAAAAAATAAGCTCACGGATACTCAACCACGATTCCTCGTATGCCAGGTGCTGAAGTGCGTGGAGGAGCGTCCGTGTGAGGCCAAGTTCGCAGTGTTCAACCACAACGCTCCCGCCTTCCAGGCGTACCGAGGCCGCTGCATCTGCTACTCGGGGGACTTCATCTGCATGCGCCCGCCTCCAGGTGAGCGCCGCACTGTCTGCTCGTCTCCTCACAACACCGACAGAATACAGTCTGCATCGCTTTGTTCTGTCACTGTTTTCATGAATTCTCTTTATTCGCTCCTACGTCTTGGCTTCTGCTATTTGTCGGACTTCACTTGCATGACCCTCATTAGTAGAAGAATTTTAAATGAATTTTGTAATTATGTCTATCATTATTTTTCGCAGCTCAGTGCTCTCAAAAATATCGGCTTTGCTTTCAAATTAGAACTACAACATTTCATGGAGACTTCTTTTCAATGGCTGGGGAAAACCTACCTCATATTACGCATCAAAGTGCATTACATCGTTAAAGCGTACATTTTTCTACTCTTCAAGCATACGGTATGATCTTACTATGTGGTCAATGTGAAAGCCAAACTCAAGGACGAGCAAATACAGTTCTTATCTATTAACTGTACTTATGAAATTTGGATTGTTTCGTTGTTTGGTCATAAGTTTAAGTTTTTGTTTGTATGAGGAATAAACCACGGTAGAGGAAACAAGGTAGGTTCAAACCAGTCTTTTTTTCGTTGACGGTGTGGTTTTGCTGACGTCTCGGCAGCGTACCAATAGCGGCGCTCATCTTTCATCTGGCATCACTGCTACCCCCAAATCTGGCTCCACTATTGGCCTAATGATATAGCGTTTTGATGACGTCATAAAGTTTGTTCGAAAAAACCTTTCTATTGGCTAGCCGAACAAGAGGAGGTGTATTTTCTCCCATAGAAATAACCCTACCTTGTTTCCTCTACCGTAGTATAAACTTAGCTTTCAGTAATAACAGAGCACAAAATTCCACACCCTACTGCCAGTATGTTAACATCGAAGAAACTTTCATCCGTTGGCTCTAGAAATTACACAGGGCAAAATTCAGTGCCCAACTTTTGGTACTAATAAAGGGCCAAATTTAGCCCTCAGAAGCTGTATTGTGGTTACGATCTGTTACAAAAGGACATTTACTGGAGAACATTGTCCAATTTGCTATCAGCCGCCGCAAACATCCCGCAGTGCACATCAACAACATCCCACACCCTTACACTAACACAGGTAAAGTTCTAGGACTCACATTCAGCACAACCGTATATGCATCACACACCAGACAACGAGCAGCAATAGCCCAACAAAATCTCTCACGTCTCAACGGATTCAAACACCTAAATCTAGAAATAAAACGCCACCTATACATCGCCCTAATGAGATCTACCCTCATTTATCCAGCTACTCTCCTTCACACACTCCCACCATCATTTATCTCAACACTTCAGCGTGTACAGAACCGAGCCACGAGAGACATAACAAATTCAGAATGGCAAGACTTCTCCACCTCTGCACAACTACATCGCCGAGCAAACTTACAATCAATCAACGTAACACTCCACAAACACGCAAAAAGAATTTGGTAAAATATTCACGACATGCATCCACAACTTTACATACAACTCACGTTCCTGCAAGACACGCCCCAAAAACTGCACAAACAATTCCAAAGCTCAAAAATGAAAGCACTCGCACCACAACCGAGACCAAAATACACCTGACGACAACAAACGAGAACTACTCCACAACCCCCTATCCACTACAGCAAGCCTACTTACCAAAGTTCAGTACTACAGATGCTTACTAACTTAACACCCACCCAAACAAAGCCCTGACGGGTAGTCAACTTTCACCACCCTCAAATAACTTACAAAAAACCATCCGACAATAGCATCATGTGCGCAAAGCGCATCTTTATCAGTTCCCTATCTATCCTTTTCCGTTTCACTTCTTCTCATCCCGACACACTCTGTGTCAAACTCTCTTTCCGTCTTTTCAATAAGCATCGTCCGTTCGTTCATTGTCTAAAATTGGTTCAGCGACAGCATGTAAAACCGATGCCGAGATTTTGAACGTTAATGAAAAAAACATAATCATACGAACAACTGAAAACATTGTGTAAAATACACTGAATGCCATTTTGTTTTGAGAGGTTTCGTGAACCTTCTCGTTTGAAGTTACGACCGCCAATGTCGACGCAGCTTTGAAATCTCATTTGGAGGTTCACCATAGTCATTAAGATCTTATATCGTGGACAACCGAGTTCGTAACCCATTGCTGCCTTAAATCTTCAATACTTGATCTGAAAACGTGTAGCGTCGAGAGGTATGTGAGGTTGCACTATCGTGTTGGAACCACAAATCGTCAGAATCATGATCGGGGAGGAATTCGACGACTTCTTTATAGAGAAAACTCACGCATTTGCAGCGACCTCAATATCAGTCACAAAAACGTATCCATATTCAGAAACACATTTTCACATTGCCGATAATTTAGGTGAGTCACTGATACCTAGGGAGAAATAAGCGTTCTCTTGATTCGACTCATGTTACCTTACAAACATCTCTTTAAAAGTAATTTAGCTATTAATTTTTACACTATACAGTGCACCTCATAATATTATAATTTAATTAACAGAATGATTTGTTACAAACATTTTATGTCGTGGTTACGGTCTGTTACAAATCTCCATTCCAGGAAAAAAGTTCTCATTGATTCTTCTACAAAGTTTTTGAAGAAATATTAGTTGGATATTTAATCATTTTATCCGCGATTAAAGCGTGATTAAAGATCAATATCTGAGTATGAAAATTTGTTTCACAAACAACCTAACCCAGCTGAGCTAGAGTCGTCTAAACAGTATTCAACAAGAACACACTTGAGAAGTTCTACTCGCTAAACTCTAATCTTTAATAAAAATAGCTGTTGAGTGTTTATATGTTTGCTACTGTACACACAACAGGAATCTAAAATGCTAGCTTTTTTTCAAGCTATATCTATAATTATTCACAGAATAGTTTTCAGTTCATGAGTTTGAAATGCAACTTTTTCTTTCTACTGATTCCCATGTACAGGTGTGCTAGGATAACATCCGAATGAATTTAAATCAATTAAGATTATTATAGGAACCTCGCTTGCCCTTGAAAAATTAAGTCCGTTACACAGAGACAAGACTCGAATTTTTTCTGCTCGTTCAATGGTCTAATATGATTCAAGACCTGTCATGTATTTATTTAAAACCAGTAGAAGATTTACGGGTTTTCATCAAACATCACCGCAGTAAATGCAGTTATTTTTGACCAGCCGAGCTTGAATATTTGTTTTAATCAATGAAAGATAAATGTGTTTACTTCGAAATGTATGCTTATGTCTGTGTCACATATACACCATTCAACTACTCTGCCTTTAGTAGGTTGAGTTAGATTTAATACGTCTCCTGCGATGAGACCCACAGGTGGTCACTGAAGGGATTTCCATAATGTTGCTGACCGACCTGCAGTCTCTAACTCAAATTTTATAAAAACATACTTAATGAAAGCTAAGCGCACGATCCAGTTAATGTTTTTTTTCAAAATTGCTTACACAAATTGACTTTAAATTTGAATTGAATATTGAACATCGGTTCAACCCATCACTGGAAACGTGTTCAGCAGATGAGATTCGATTAGGATAGGATATGTTAAATCAGATTAAGATGGATTAGAATAGCACAAGACAGGTCAGAATAGATTTGGATAGGTAAAATTAGCTTTTTTTGAGTTATAGCTCTTCTAGCATACTTTAAACTATTTTGTGGTTAATTTAGTTTAGGTTAGGTTAGGCATAATTGGTTAAATGTTGTCAGATTGGTTTAGGATTGTTATGGAAAGGTTAGGTTGGGTTGGGACATTAAATCAAGATATGTTATGATAGGCTAGGATATACAGGGTGTTGGTGGAACTCTTGGTACAAACTTCGGCTACTAGTAGAAAATACAAACACTTTTTCATCAGTGAAAAATATCGAAATACGTTTAGTTTCTTAATTATTGGGCTTGGAAGTTTTTAATGCTACGCTACAAGAACACAACAGAGATTTCGCAACAGACAGGAATAAGGGCAAGATGGGGAATTAGAATGAACAAGTGTTGGCAGAATCGAACATGTTTTATTTACAGTTTAAAACATTAATTCACAGGTTCAGGAAATTTCTAGAAATTCCTAGTCAACGTCAGCGACCCCTGGTGAGAAGCGTATGCGTATCTTTTGTTAGCACCGTGGCACTGAAGTGGTAATATGTATCGCCTTACAAATGCACAAATGGCAGACATGCAATTCACTTCTGGTGCTGCTAATGATAATAAAAGACGTGCCGCGAAAATCTATCATGAAGGTTACCCTAATCGAGAAGTCCCTGATCATCGATTATTCACTGCATTGCACCGAAGATTGACGGAAACCGGCAGCTTAAGTGTAAACAGAGTAGACGTTGGTCGCCCAATAAATTATCATCGAGAGCAAGAAGTGTTGGAACATTTCCGTAGAAACCCGCGTACGAGCACCCGTGCGTCAGCAGCATCTCTGGGTATTCGTGACCATAGTACAGTGTGGCATGTATTGAACCAGAATAATTATCATCCCTATCACTTCCAGAGAGTCCAGGGTCTCCTTCCCGTTGATTATGGTCCTCGTGAGCGATTCGCGCAGTGGTTTTTAGATCGGGGGGTAGAAGATGCCAATTTTGCAGAGTGTGTGTTGTTTACGGATGAAGCAACCTTCAGCCGAGATGAAATTTTTGATCATCATAACTTTCACTCATGGCAGCAGAACAGCCCTCATGTCATCCATGAACGTCATCACCAACATCGCTACACTGTCAATGTTTGGGCAGGTATCGTGCACAATCAACTCATTGGTCCACACATTCTGCCAGAGCGTCTTACTGGAGATGTGTACAAAATCTTTCTTGAAGAAGTCCTTCCTGGTTTATTGGAAAATGTGCCATTAGGTATTTGTAGACGACTTTGGTTTCAACACGATGGAGCTCCGGCACATTATGCTCTAAATGTGCGACGGTTTCTTGACCAACTCTTTCCAAATCGATGGATTGGTCGTGGTGGTGCTGTGTCCTGGCCACCGAGATCACCTGATTTGACTCCGTTAGATAATTTCTTATGGGGGCACTTGAAATCTCTGATTTATGCGACACCTGTGAAGTCGGAAGAAAACCTTGACGCTCGAATTGCAGTCGCTGCTGGAGATATCGCTGACAACCCAGGATTGTTTGGCAACGTACGCAACTCGCTTCGACGAAGGTGTCGTGCGTGTATCGATGATAATGGTCGAAATTTTGAACACCTACTTTGATGCGTTACTTTCAATTATTTATTAAAGTACCTCTTGTTATTTAGCGTTTTTCATTACCCTCATGTGTTATTATTGAACATTAGTGCATGTGGTTAACTAGGATCGCCGTGAGTTCTTGAAGCGCAGCATTAAAAACTGCTCAGCCCAATAATTAAAAAACCAAGCGTTTTCGATATTTTTTCACTGATGAAAAAGTGTTTAAATTTGTATTTTCTATTAGTAGCCGAAGTTTGTACGAAGAGTTCCACCAACACCCTGGATATTTAAATGGGATAGACGTCTAAATGGGTTTATTTAGGGATAACTAAGTTTAGTTCAGCTACGAGTGGATAGGTTAAGATAGTTTAATTAAGAAAGTTTAGGCTAAGATGAGAAAATTTCGTATTAAAAAATGTTAAGTTGTGTAAATTGAAAAGTACCAGTGAATTGTTGGCGGGTAGAAACGCTATTCATGAAGGTATGTGTACACTAGTGTAAATAAATAAGAACTCATCAAAAGCAGTTATTCGCAACCATTATGTAGTGCTCAGGTGTCTAGTTAACAGGATGCCAGAACAACCTACCGAGTATCAAACTGCCTATTAAAGGGATAGCTACTAAAAATTTATAAGTCATAATTTTATATGTTACATCCTAATTCACAATTTTTAAATTAATTGCTTCAATTTTTGGTCAATATCGGGTTTAATGCGCTCACGGAAATCAAGAATTCTGTTCCAAAGAATTACTAAAGGAACACATTTAAAAACGTTTTACACGAATGACATTCTGCTCGCTGATGCGTTATTTTCGAGATTTAACAATAACTACGTTCAGATAGGAATAACATTATATTGCCGGTAGCTTAGTCGCCGCATTGTTGGGTCACGCCCACTTTTCTGGCGGGAGACGCCCACTTCTTGGGCGCGAAATTAACAGCCTCGGTTTGGGTACGTTCAGGTAAGCTATTTTAGGTTGATTTATGTTATTTTAGACTAGTTTATTTAACTAACCTAACATAACCTACCCTAACCTCACCCATCGTTACGTCAATACCGTATTACAGCATATTTACGTGTCCGTTCCTTCATTTTTATATACGACGTTCCTATAACATCAAAGTTGAATCATTGGAAAATTACTCATCGGCGAGCAAAATGCCATTTATGTAAAACGTTCTTAAATGTGTTCCTTTAGTGATGATTGGGAACGGAATTCTTAATTTCCGTGAGCGCATTAAACCCGATATTGACCCAATTTTTAAATACCGCTTAAATGAGGAGAAGCACCCCATAAAAAATTAAACCACTTTAGAAGAATTGTGTTACTATTCGAAGAATTTTGCGATATTTGAAAAAAACAGTGTGACGCAACTAACAAAATGATGTTTTGATTTCCATGGCAAACTATTTTTTCTTCTACGTTCAAGACCATAGCAGCACCTAAATGCATGGCTTTTATCATCAGAGGTGAGCCAGTGTTTCAAACAAAAGAACTAGGAAAATGTTCAAATGCAGTTGAGAAGAGCTAATCGATTGCAACAAAAGACGTATATAACTGATTTCGGTAAATAAATATTGCAATTCAGCATGATTTCCGTCTGGAAGAGCAGTTTTGCACGACGACGACGCTATCACGTGTCGCTGTCGAGAGCGAGAGGGCGCCATCAGCGGCTGGTTGGTATGCCGCGCTGCTGGGCCGGCAGGAGGCAGGCACGGCTGCCTCCCAACAACTCAGTCCGCAACTTCTTAATTCGATTGCAGCTCGCCTGGAAAGTGTGCCGTGTTTTCTGGCTCAGCTTCATCTTTTTCTTGCTAAAGGAGCCGGTAATGTTTCTGTCTCCAGTAGCCTTCATTATGATTTTTAGGCTGTAATTTTAAGATGGAGCACCATGGTAGCTTGTATGTTACGCTACCATCGCTCAATTAAAAATGTCAACAGAAATAAATGAAAACGAGTATTTTGAAAATAACAGGCTGGGCAATCTTTTCCGTAGTTGAACACGCATTTATGTGGTGTCGAAGTAATAAGAAGTTGTGTTTTCAAGCATAGAATTCGTATGATGACAGTGTAATGCTGAATGTAGTGAATAATGTTTCACACTCGGTATATCATTTTAATTCACAATTTATACCTGAGCAATGACATTGTTTAGATCATTTGAATTTTACATCTAGTGTTTCCTAGTAAAATAATTATTCACAATTAAATTCTTACTATGAAAAGATCTTAGCCAATCATTTAAAAAACTGTTACTGGATGAAGGGATTAGCAATATCAGTTGAAGGTGGTCTATCTGAGGCATAGGCTGCATTTGCTGTGTACCTCCTCTTAAGTAATGAAGGCTGTTTTACCCCAATCAAATTTATGCGCATCAGTTTTTGAATTTCTCTTTCAATTACCTAACATAATACGAAGTGGCCGTTACCTCCAATCGTACTGACACCCATTTCAATCATCTTTGTAGAAAGGAAAATCTACCGTGTCCTCTTTATAATCACAACTGGAAGAAACACCAGATGTGTGTTGTTCTCACCCAAATGAAGCGTGAGTGCTCTAAACAATTAAGTCATTATGGCCACCAGCCACTCGCATTAGGGTGAGGGGTACTAAGATACGTTTTATTTCTTTAAAAGAGATTTTTTCCTAAAAATAAAAGGATGTTGGGAAGTTTTCCCTTATACTCTTTCGAATTCGAATGAGAATGTTGAAAGGACGCAGTAAACATGAAGTTTGTTTAGTTTGTATGGCAGTAAACTTCATTGATCAAAAATTGAGCTTGAAAAAATAATGAAAAGAAGAACAACTCTAAGTAAGTAACAACACCTAATTTCTTGAAACACGCCATGCATTGCAGTCACGTGCTACAAATCACCAAATCGGAGACATCGTTCCCGAAAACTTGAAGAAAATTGAATAGGTCTGCGAAGAGATCATGCAATTCCACTTCAAGCCGTTTGCATTGAACAGCAAAGTGGCCTCGCTTTATCCTTTCTCGTAATTTCATTCAGCAACTACAGATTGGGTTTTTTCCATGTATAAGGACATGAATAGAAGTGTTGTTCCTTGTCCGAGGGCTTGCTGAATGTCACTATCCCTCATGTCTAGAACATGAGGGGCTGTGATATAAAACTGCAATCTTTGTCCATGGGAAAAATTTCACAGGAAAACAAATTTTGTTGTAGAAAAATTCAGAGCTTTGTATAAGCGATTTGTGTTTTTTTAACAGCTTGATATTTTCTGAAACATTTTGTGTATAAAATAGTGTGATTAATTTAAGAGAATCAGCGGCAGTCTTACGAGTCTAAACAATTTACAATACTTGACTATGTAACTATAGAACTATCCTCTACATTACGCACAACTATATTGAGAATATGGACTCATATCGTAGGAGGTCTATTAAAAATGTTTTTTTCATTCCCATGCGCGGATGCGTAGAAAAGATCAGTTACTAGTTCCCAATTTCAACGCCTGGTTTTACTGACGTCTGGCTCTACCCTTTTTTACTGCCCTCAGAACCATAGTGAAATCCGGTTGAAAGAAGTGTCAAAATGCGAACTTGAAGACCGACAGTAATAAACATACAACTGCTTTGCAAATCGGTGACTAAACTGTTTATAAAAATGTTTTCATCCGCAAAATTTATGATAGTTCACAACTGATGGGCCTTCTCATCGTCAAACTTTTGGCGTCTAAATGGACTGGTAAGGAATTCTTTCCATGAGGTATCATGAAACTTTTTGATAAAGATAAACAAAAATTGAGTGCATTTTAAGTCAATGAAGTTTAGCTCCACAATTTTGGGCGGGTGCAGTTCCGTGTATGGGAATTTTCAAATCTATATTTTAACAAAAGTTTCAGCGAACCTGGTCCATCACTTCGAGATATGATGTAATGAAACTATCTAATATACTCTAAAAAAGAAAACCAATCGCTAACATGATTGCTCTCGAATAATGTCTAATTTTGATGCATGTGGGCACCTATACTAAACACGCAGGCTCTTGCTCTATAAGAACAGCTGTATAATAAACAGGATGTGAAATATTGACTGTTGCTGTCAAAACGTTATAGCTACGATTGGATGCAGAAAACTTTGCGCTCACACTGAACAAAGACAAAAAAGGAAAAATTTCAGTTCAAAGAAGTATGATAATTTCATTATTTTAAAAGTGAACCGACGAAAACCATTGAAATACTTGCAGAGAGGGCGGCAATAAATCATGACCGTAATGATAAGAAGTAAGGGATATTTGATAAACAAAATATCTTATATTAGTTTTTCATTCTCTGTTATATTTAGATTACAAAAACATATTATCATCTTCAACTCATTAAATCAACAAATGATTATTGCTCTATTTTGCCAACAGAAAAACGCTGAATTTAAGTGAATAGTAACAAGTCATCCACTCTACTCTTTTGATCTTTGATTCCAGTTTGTCATTGATTTTTCAATAGCTGTTAGGGTTAGAGTGAAATTACTCATAACCGAGAAATAAACCAGTCTTTCTCCCACGAGCTTAGCCAAAAATACTTAGTTTAAAATTTTAAATGCTAAAGAATCATGTTCAGCCAAGTTTACTTTCAGTCTGATATATGAATATAAACTTGCTCGTAAATAATTTAGGGAAACATTAGTACGCCTGAGAAATTCGGTCTGCAGTAGGTCGCTGAAAAGCATCACGAATATCAAAATGTTTACATGATATGCTGGTGAAGTTAATCAATCCTCGCATCCAAATAAAATGGCATGTTACCATAGTGGCAACTCCGGATTAAATATTTCCTTGCACCGTCATTTGAAAAACTTATAAAGTGTGATCACGTTCGCATTAGAGCTAAGAAGCTGAATGCGAATGCAAACAAATATGTTTAACTTCTGAACAGTGTTACGGAACATGAGTCTTTCTTAAAAATATGAAGAGAGACCGGTAACAGAGAGGGATTCAAACTTCTAGCAATCGAACACAAAAGAGCTGGAATGAAAAATTACTTAAAAAGAGGTTATAAGACATAATAACAAGTGTTAATTAGTTCTTGAGCGACTCCAGGAAAGAACGATATTTAATAATAGATTTACAAGTTTTGTATCTAAAAAAATCTAAAATAGGATGCATAAAGCAAGGGTTCTATGCAAAATATTTACGGATAAAACATGAAAGCATGAACAAAGTAAAAAACGGAGTAACATCGTGAACGTGAAATGAGATAGATGTACGAACATCATTGTGCCACTTCTGGAAATACACTGAAATCCATCAGCCGGAATGGAGGAAATTTTATGGTCTAGCAAAATCTAATAAAATTTGTCCTTAGAAAGTACTATGACAAAACAAGAGATGCTGAGCTGCGCGTCGCAAACGATTCAGAGCAGTTTTGTTACGTTAAACTTGTGCAGCGTAGAAAACTTGTAAGTCTGCGAAAAAGTTCACCACTCCTGGTAACCTCTAATCCAACAGCACATGATAATGACATCCTCGATGTGAGAGCAAATTTCTTATTTCTGATGACTTCTGGCGGTTTTGAACATGTACGATGAATTTTTAGTATACCTCCGTAATTTTCGAACAACTCGTGCACTGCATAGAATTTCACTTCCTATCACCTGACATAATTCCTAATGATGTATAATTCAGAATTTTCCGAAGTTGTTCACACTATAACATGAATGTATTACAAGCACACCGCTTGTAGACCAATAAGGCTCCAGGAGTCGAGATGTAGACTACCTCCCTCTCATTATATATTAGCCATGGGGGCCGACGATACGCACTGCTCAACCTGTCTGCCGCGTGACCAACGTATGACCAACGTGACGAGAACCAACATTGTGGTTGAAAAAACGCTTGTAGACGTGCACACAGTAATTCTCTTTCTGCTCTTCTGCGCCTGCGTCTCCAGCCCAATGGTTTCCACACACATTCCAACATTTGTGCGCACCGAATGTTGAGCGCCGCACTACTGTCCTGCGTAAGTACGAAATGCTACTTACATTGCGCTGTGTGTAGCTGTGGCAGTAAGCAGAACCATTGTCATCGATAGGTTGTAATGAAGCTTTTTTGTTAAACTACCCGGCCATGTTTTACAACGCAAGCGAACTGAGCCTGTTCGAGCTTATTCTGGTGCCAAAAGTCTGAACTCATTGACCCTAGTCCTGACTGACCTATACCTACAGTACCCACAAAAGTTTACGTACTCAGAGTGAAAATCCTACCATCGCAACCAAAATTTCCTAGTATCGAAACAACAGGATCGGAATTGAATCTACAGTCAATTTTTCCCTCTCAATCAATAAGTTCGACTACACCGCTTCTCAATGTCTCTTCTGTGTTAGAAATTACGGACTTCTTAAGTCATCACTAATAGAAAGGGTAAATGAGTTATGCGGAATAGACGTGCTAGGATCGTAGAGCGGTTGAAGGGAGTCTACGCGGCAGAACGATTAACTATCTCCGAATTTTCATAAATCCTAATTTTTGAGTGATCACTCTTTAGTTTTTTTATTTTAAAAGCATTTAATTTAATTTTATTTATACTGGAGCATGGTTGCGCTCCAGTATAACAATTAAGACGAATGGCCTAGTCCGAGTTCGTCTTCGTGCCCGGTTAAGGGTAATTCCTTATACCCTTGCTCTGGAGATCATTACTCTACCATTGGTCTTCAGCACCTTATTAATAAAAAACTTAACTATATAATGAGGAGGTGATATTCTGATAGCATTTAAATTATTGAAAATATGAAATACTAGGCCTTCACATTCTCTAATTTTTCATGTTTTGCTCTTAAAGCCTTAATTTGGTGCCTCTCGAAATGTGCCCATAAAGTTTCAAGGTTGGTACTGATTTGGTTCTGATTGGCCCATACTTGGTATAAACTAATTGGAATAAAGTAGAATAAATATTTAATTTATTATCGACAACATCAATATAGCGATTTTTCTTTAGAGAACTCAATGGTTCTGCCTGAGACTACTCGTTTTAGCCCGGTTCTAATGTCGTTGGCCGTACTCTGAACTGTGAAACCTGGCAGCCCAGCTTTGTCTGTCTTCAAATTGTCCTCCTGATGGCCTAGAAAAAAATCTGCTAGTCTGAGAGGCGTGGATTGTAATATTCCTAAATTAATCTCGTAATCTGTCGTGATATAAATGAAGTCATAAAAGAATTACTGTGTAAATAGAATTAAACTTATGCTGCGTGTTTTTTTTGCATGTATATCAGACGACCTTCTTCGAAGGCATGAGCTCTTTGACCTGATTTGACTCTTTTGACGAAGTCCTAAAAGGCTACCGAAGGGGATTAATAAAGTATTTACCGTTAAAGTTCTTTCTTTAACTTAAGCTAAAACAAACGTGGTCGGCACAGTGAAAGAACAAAACAATGAAAATGTAATAGATTATCACAATTCACTCTCAACGTCGATCGCAAATGGCATCACTTTATCGGTCACTACATATATTCAAAGTGCAGAGCTTCGTTTTCAACAAATAATCTTGCTAATGATTGTGAACGTGTTTTCTCCCTCAGAATAGCGTGGACTGGTTCCTCTTCTTCTAACTACTGAGACGGAACCATTCATCCGGACTTGGTACTTTGCGCTCAATGCATAAAGTCCCTGAATAATTCAGAATATTCTTCCTCTACAGAAGAGTACGACCTGCCTCCTGGCCTGTTCCTGCTGCTGGGCTTCAGCAAGGCAGAGGAGAGTCTGCTGAGGAACGTGACGCAGGAGAGCGCGGTGGACGCCCTGCAGGAGCTGAGGGAGCTGCTCAGGACCACGTCGCGGGCTGCTGGCGTGAGTTGACTGCATGCCTGGCTACCTGAGCGCCTCTGCAACTTTCCCTTCCAAGTTAGGATTGCAAATGAATCGAACTTTTGAAATTCTCAACTTTTTAAAATATTAGTTTTTCACAATTTTAAATTGGCAGAATGTGACTTAATAAAGTAGAAACCTAGGTTTTTTTTGTTATCCAAGACAACAATTTTTACGAATTTTTTACGTCGACAGCAGCAGTGTAATAATTTTGAAAGTATAAGGAATTTTAGAAACATTCCCACTCTGTGGACAGGAAGAACTCTACGTGAAACGAACCGTCATTATATTGTATTACGGCTAAGTTGATGGCTGACACGCCTGATGGCTCCTGCACCTTAATGGCTGCGTTGCCAGGTGTGGGAAATTCCTGGCGTTTGATGCAACAGCTCGATGGCTTCTGTCATTATGACCTATGGTTACGGCTGTCGCGTAAATTTTCAATAATTGCTAATTCTCAACTTAAATCCAATTCTTTGTGCTCGTCATTGCCGTGCGGTTTAACACTTTGACTGCGACGTGCGCCACTGGTGGTACACGGAGGTAATTATCATAATGCTGCTGACCGACCAGTAGTCGCAAACTAAATTTTCATAAATATTTAATATATGCTAAATGAAGGAACAATCTAGTTCATGTTTGGTATTTTCAAAAAAGTTTACTACAATTGAATTTAAATTTGAGTTTGGTGTTGAACTAAATATTTAGTTGCCGCAGTCAAAGTTTTTAGGATCTGCATTTCCGTGAAGGCATCGAGGGTTCGAATCCCGACTCTAGATGGCGATTTTCTCTGTTGGGTATAGGAGAAAAATTCAAAGCATGACACCCCACTCTACCCAGGTGTCTGAAGTGGGTACCGGTCTTGACCGGGGGAAAGCGTCATGGCGTCCTGGTGTTAGTAGTAAATCATTTGAAAAACCAATGTACAAGGTGAAATGTATCAGGCTTGAATTGGAAATAAAGTATCCTTAGATGCCAATGTTTGTTTGTTTGTTTGTTTCCTCTCAGGCTTACCTGTATTCCTTCTGTCGGCAAGCATTGTTTTGAGATATTTCACTGGGCACAACCTAAACTTGATTTCAGAACATTTTGTGGTTGCTTTAACTGCTTTTTAAACCTTTAGCCATTATTTGACGTACATTATTTTTTAAAACTGCACAGAGGAAAGCCGGATGGGTTATAAGGCCGAAAGTTAAAGTTTAAGTTTTGTTTCATTCTGTTCCCGAGCCGAGATGTCTTGGATATTATGGTGTAATACTGTCCTAGCGAGATATCATAAACAAAGAACAACGGCTACTCTTTGTAATGCTAGTGAAATAAGGAGTGTCAAATTTCTTTCTATGTTGCTTAATATAGACCCAATTTCTAAATGACAGTGTGGAAAAAAAAATAAATTTGCTTCGAGATTCGTTCAAAAGACTCCAACGTAAATTAATGTTTTAATTCTCGAAGCATGGAATTATCAACTAAAATTAAAATCATCAATGAATTCTTACAGTTAGGAGCTTATTACTTTTAATAACTAAACATTTTCATAACCAACCATTTCACCCACACTCACTTTCTTTGTTGACATCCTCAATAGCGTTTTTACATTGCATCTGATCCTTGCTCCAAAAGTTGTAAAAATCATTTTAGATCGGAAACTTTGAGAGCGACAACTTGGAAGACTAGCTTCTGTAGTTTGCGATGCCAGTTCGCTAAACCTTCTAGACATATGATAGACTGCAAATTTTTTGAAGCTTGAAGCAGTCTAAACATCTTTTTTTGTTTCACCAGCGCCAACTTACTCAAAATTAGCCGCAGGGTTATTACTCAGAGTTATCACTCTTTGTTTTCCGTTTCGGAAATCAAAGATTCCATCATCAGTGGTAAAAACTTTAATACTCATGATTTTGAATTATTTGCCTAATGAAAGCCTCTTTCAACTCCATTTAATAATAACGATTATTCTGTTGGAGTACCTCCAGCCCAATACAGTACTCTTACCATTTCCTTTTTGAAATCTTCACTATGAATGGTATTGAAATTTTTTTCTAAATGAAACTTCGATGTTCAGTCATTGAACAATAATGTGACCCTTGATGGAAATTTTGCTACACAAGACTTTGATCAAAAATACAAAATTTTATTATGATAGCAGTTAAACGATCAAAAAATTCATCTTGATTCTTATTTTGTGCTCAACAAAATTGTACATTAACGAAAGGTGAATTAGTCATGCGATGTGCTCTAACCTTTCTCCAATCATTGCAATACCTTTTTAGCCCATTTAGGAACAGATTTCACTGAATTCAAACCTAAATTTTACCCACTGTTCTTAACTAATATTTTTGAGTCAGAAGAAGAAATTGTAGCCTTTCAGTGCGCTAGTCTTTACTGCCTTCCGGCAACACTCTGCGGGTTATTTAGGGAACAGTAGAGTGAAAACAAAAGCAGCTATGCTCACACTGGTCCGCAGTTGGGAGGCGAGAAGCAAGGTGGGCGTAATGAAGGTTCGGCTAGAAACTTAAACGTTGTCCGTATAGAAGCGATGATTGCGGGAATTAGATGCTTTTACATCAGTGTTTACGAGGAACTGATCTTGCTTGCCTCAATACACCTCTCAAGTAGGCCTCTCAACCAGAAGAGGTTAGTGGAATTCAGGTAGAATTGGTCCTCCTGACGGTGTGCTGAGGTGCCGGCTTTGACACTTGGCTTTTGAACGAACAGCTCGTGCAGGACGCGAGTCAGCGAATGGTTAGAAGCAGTTGACCGAACTAGGCTGCAAATAGTCGATGCCTCCTATATCTTTTAGAAATCGTGACGTTACACTAGTGGTTTTGAATTTTGAATCTAAGGAGCGAAGTTAAGTTGGCTTCAATCTTGTGTGTGTTGATTTCTAATGGAATGCAGCCAATTTCTATCGGAAAATGGTAGAACTTTTGCAGAGAGACTTTTTCCGTCAAACGAAAATCTCAAAATTTTTTCTTCATTCATTTTTTACGGTATCAAATGAAAACGTAGTTGGACTTGCTTGAGTTCGACGTTAGCCCTCAATTCAAAGAAATGATGCAATATTAGCAGAGTCGAACCCTACACTTTTTCACTAAAGAATTAGAGGTACGCAAGGTAAGGTTACTGTACAAAATTTTCCTCCTTATGTTGAACTTATATTTCACAGCATGTAACCCACCTTGCAATTACTTATCAGACGCATTCAGGGCTTTCTCACAGTGAAATGGTCAGTTACAACAAAAGTCTACCACAAACAAGAGAGAAACTCTGAAAATCGGACAGTATGGTTTTGAAATCTGCCTCAGTTACAATTTCTTTTTTTTAATTGTACAGATCTATTTAAGGCAACTGGGACTCCCTCATTTAATCATGGGTGAATAAGGAAAATGAAATTTTTTTAACCCAGAGTACATATTTGGAATCATCATATATATATACACACAGTACATGTAATTTATAACGATTCACAGACAATAAAATAGAAGTTCTGCAAAAAATTTTGAAGAAAAACCTGTGTACCACCATTGGATTCTATTTAAAACTGTTGCTCTCTTCGGAAGCCTAGAGTGACGTCATAGGCGTACTTAGAGTAGGCCTGGATATACAGGGTGGAGCATAAGTCTCTTTATCATTTTAAAATGAAATGTCTGTTTTCAAGGAACTAATTTTGATTTTTCTTTTCGGAATCAAAAAGTTACGTCATTGGGAATTTATATATGAATAAATTCACACCCGAAGAGAAAGTGAAGATAATTGAATTTTATTTTGAAAATGGATGCTTATTTATTGGAACACACTGTAAAAATATGCTAGTAAATTTTTTTCGTACTTAAGAGAAAAGGTGTACGTAAATAAACTTCGAACTATCCAACAACTTAAAGCAAACATACAGGAGGAAATTCATTCCATACAGCCTCAGATGCTAAGAACTGTCATGAAAAATGCCCTGCAAAGAGCTCGTGTTTGCGAAGCTGAAAATGGAGACCATTTACGTGACATCATTTTTCATGTATAAATCAAAATAAAATTCAAATTTTTAAACCATGTAATGAAGTTCCAATCTGTAAACTATGTAACAAAAAATAATTAATAAAGTACACACATTTGCAAAAAATAAGATATTTTTTTTTAATGGTAAAGTGACCTGTGCATCACCCTGAAAAAGAGACATTGAAATGGTCATCCTAATGATGTGCCGATCCGACGAATCGACATTCAGTATTCCTTCGGGTAGCTCGTCGCTGCACGCCGTCGAGTTTGGCTGAGAGTAGTTGACTGAATTTATACCGTGATTGGACCGCCTGATGGCGCGCTCAGGTGGAGGTTCTTCGTATTGTATTCGTACGCATCAGCTTGCAGTAAAGTTGTAGTGTTGCAGCCACTGAGCCCGTTCCTTGATAACATAATCAGTAATTTCAAACGACTATTGTGAGTGCTAGAGCGAATTTGTATTGCTTATACTAATGTACTGGTTTAGTGTAAAAATGCATCTAAAATGGGTACATTTTCTAAATAGGAGCGACCCGATGAATGCCTTGAAAGTTGTTGAGTATAATATGTTCGAGTGCGACTGCTACCTACAGTCGTAAGTTGGAAATACGAGTACTATATACACTCCAACTATTTATCCGTCATAGTCAGCATTCAGGGTTGTCTCAGAGGCCAGGTCACTCATTCGATATTAGGGACCACTGACAGTTCCATTCATCCCTTCAATTTTTCTAATTTTTCTGTACTCAGTAAAGTGAAAATTATAAGTATATTCGCATTCAAGAATCCATGTATACATTCACTGAAAATACTCAATTCAATTGTTATTCTAATACAACCGAGTAATACAGTGGATTAAAGTTCCTAAATTTTGACTTGCTGGTCTGAGTTTGTGTACGTGTACGCTTGTATTTAGGTGAGAATGAATAGGTTAATGTGTTTCAATGATTTTTCGCTAACGTTGGTGAAAAGTTTACTATTAGCTAATAGTTCAATCAGAAATGACTTTCTCATATTATTATTTATCTTATATCAAGTTTTTTAATAGCTCTACATTTATACACTTTGTGTTTTGTAGAACTATGAAATTGAATCTATTAAATAGTGGTACCTTGGGAATGTCTTTTCTGCTAAGCAGTTTAATTAATTATGAAGGTAATAGCAAAGAAGAACTTTAAAATCATTTTAATGAAACGTTTCAAGCCTCAGCTCATCATCAGTCATACTCTGTGAAAATAAAAAATACATGCATTGAATAAAAATACGAAAAATTAAAAAAATTGATTTTCAAGCATTTAAAATTGGTGTCTAAATGAAACGATGACATGACGTAAAATAACGAATGAATTTAAATATAAGAATTTCACTATCCAGCATCGTAAACGCGAATTGAAACGTTGAAAATGTTTATAGGAGTACAACTAAAATGCGGTACGGTCATAAGGACAGTTAACTAGCTAAAACAAAATCTTATCAAAGAGGAAGAGAGGAAATATGTGAGAGAGAAATAAAGAGAGGAAAAAGAAAGGAAAACAAGGAAACAGAGAAGAGGAGGTAAGAAGAAGGAAAATAAAATAAAAAAAACAGTTCTTCCAGAGACTAGTAGCAAAGAAAGAAACACATAATAGAAGAAATCTGTTCAGGAACCTGAACAGATTTCTTCTATTATGTATTGCGTACTACCATATTTTGGCTATCAGTCCGAAAAAAAAAATTAACTATGTAATATCCTTGGAAAATTAGTACCTACAACTCGTTTCCGCATAATTCTATTGAATAAATTCACTATTGGATCTCTCTTTCGCTTTAAAGATGACCTACCCAAGGGCTTGCGATCATCTCTCATTTATGAATTTAGTTGTGCGCATTCCCAATCAGAAATGTCTTCACCGTTCGGTGAAGATTATTGCAGTTTATTGCAGACATTCTTTGTAGATCATGGAAGATCTTCGCAGGAGTATCTGCATTCAGTGCGGATTTAGGGCAGAATTAGTGCAGTCTATGTCCGCTTTTGAAGTGCCGATCGGCATCGAATTTCTGCAAAGATCTTCACTGACCAAGAGCGAAAAATTTCATTAATCTGCAATAAACTGCACTAATCTTCACCCTACAATAATATTGGCTTCGTTCCCTACAATAACATTGGCTTAGTACTCAATTCCTGTTATAAGGTTGATTTTGGTAAAACAAAATTGTCCCGATAATGATATTTCAATAACCCAACATCAGCTGAGCTAATTATTCAGTCACTATGCACTTGATATCGAAGTTATAAGACCAGGTGATGCTGCTTCAGCCATTAGGTTTCGTTTTGCGACGGCCTTACTTATACTTCCCACCCAAGTAAGTATTGGTGACACGCAGAGGGGAAGATGGATATTATGCTTGATAAAATTTACATTGGGATATATCATAATTACTGAACATAAATAGACTAAAAATGAGGATTAGGGGTAACTAAGGTATGTCACTACAAGTTGTTCCTTAGAAAAATACAAGGTGAACGGGCAACCTGTACATGCAATTTGATCCCGTCAAGGATGCGTAATTGTTCAA
>JACJUY010005966.1:37377-54902 GCA_014220935.1 Platorchestia sp. MABIK | reverse complement strand
CATTAATTTATTATAACTTACAGCGTTACCTGACCCCTATAAAGGGTGCCAGGAAAGTCTATGTCTTTGGTGTCCGTTTATTCGGAAAGTTTAGCTGCACGGTCGGGCAGCGAGACAAGGGAGCAATAGCTAAGCTTTGAATAAAAAATGAGGCGAACGAAATTTGTTTTTTTGAATAAGAAAGCAAATGTATACATGAAACCAAGAAATGAAACAACATTCAACAGCTATCAACAGCGCCAATACAAAGCTTTGAAGCCGAAAGCATTGAAGTAATTTTTTATGCCGAAAAAAAGTTGTTCAACATTTGAAAAGTAAACAAGGAACAGAAAATACAGTAATATTTTTTCACTCCATTCGCAACAATTAAAAGATTGCTCTGAAAATAATTTAAACATTTAACAATCAAGTTCTTCAGTATATACAACAAGGAACACATATGTTCATCTTTATACTTCCTTTTAACATCAAGGCAAGCAATTTTTAAGGATGTTCAGAACGATCGATAATGCAATATAAGGACATCACTGGAGAAAAGGTCCCTTATCTATGAACGAAAAATTTGCAGTAATCATTTATGTTTCGACAGTGTGTAAGCCTGAGAACCAGCAGACGATGTCCTTATATTGCTCTTACTCTTTTATGCCTTGCCCGGCCTCAAATCTTTTTCACTTGGGTACCAAAGCAGCTAATCGGCAAATCTGTTCAAAATGCACCCATTGATACAACTGTTTAAAACTTTGCGACTTGAATCTTCTTAGAAAAATATGTAACGTGTTTGAAATGAGAGAACTACTTTGGTAATTTATGTTTTTGACTTCATTTTAACTGAAATTAACGTCTTACTCCATATCACTTCGCTCAGTATAAATATGAGACAGAATGGAAGTTCGAAATTCTCAATAGCGAGCTGGCAAGCACTCAGTTTTGAGGACTCTCCCTGATTTCATGAAAATAATTTCCCTCGCACCTGGGGCGATTATTTGGGCTCAGATTGCAGCGTAGAATGACGATTTAAGTGCAAATAGAAGCGGGATTTTATATTTTACCACAATCAGTTTTGGGGCTAAGATTTCTTAATGAACTTGAGTTCTATGGAAAGTTTTGAAAGAGCATGTGAGTTATTCATTTTTAAACAAAAATGCATTCAGACAGAAACGAAGATGAGTCATTCCAAAATTAGAGCTTCCTTCAACACACCCGTCGAATACAATATAGAGTAACATTTGATGTCTTGATTGACTATCATTATCTTAGGTATCTATACCAAGTGCTTTCTATGAATTTTTTTGCAAAATTAAAAGATATCGGATGCATAGTAATTTTTCGTTAATTTTTTCATATAGGTGTCTCTCGTTGAACTAACGTGGCTGCAAATCTTGGTTAATGTAGGTACAATAAGAAACGTTTTGATAACTAAAATAGACACTTGAAGAAAAAGCAATTAGAAACATTTTCTTAGTAAATCAGATTACTTTAAAAAAACAACGCCATCCCATACTAAAGTCGGTATACATGTCAAGTGTTATGCTCTCCTCTGTAACTTCAATCTTGAATGCTAAATGTAGGGCAGTGGCAGAGCAAAAATAGTCAGATATTTTTTAAAATTAATGATCTAATTTAAAAACCATTTCGAGGGCTATTGACCAAGTTTTGCAACTCAGCATATATAGGTGGTTGCTAATTATTGTAGAAATTTCGCTCACACACTTCATCTCACCCAATTATTGTGCGTACGGTAACTTCAAACTCAGTTTTCAATACTTCATTTTATTCCGAACACATCAATTAAGAAACAGTTCTTTTTACTGCTGTGCAAGCCCTACCAAAACAACATCAGTTGATGAGCATCGAAATCAGTGTAACCGATTGAGGATACCAAGCAGATGGGGTTAGGTTGCTATACACCTAGAAATATTCTAGATATCAAAAATTCCTTTCAGGGGTAGAAACTACATATATATCTAAGATACTTTCATATGTGAACATTTTTTCATTTGAGGCAACAATTGTATGCTATAGTTCGTCAATGAAGGAGCCCCTGCGGGCTACCCGCCCGGCTAACGGTGAACCATGTTAGTCCCGTTCGGGATACTTCGCCAGGTCTAGGAATAACCATATTTATCACGCCCGGGTTCTTTTGCCCGGTAATGGGGGATAAAATTCACCAAATATAACGCTAGTGGTTTTTTATAATTTTTTATAATTGACCTAAATTATGTTAGTATCGAATGTTAGTATACAAATAAATTTTTTTAATATTACTTGAGAAATAATGCATTAAAAATAAAATCCAGAGAATAATTCCATGTTTTACTAACAAATAATTGATAAAATATTCAAAAATGAATTCCTTTACGCATACATTATACAAAAATACCACAAAATATTTTTCTTTATATCATGGCACAAAACATTGAGCTCAGGAAGAGGAAGCAGAGTTCGCTGGCTGCTGCTGAGTTTCAGTAGGATTTGTCATTTTGTCCGGCTCCTATGTAGAGATGAAAGAAGCATGGCCAACACGGTAGACCTTCAACGTCCCCACGTACGTGCAGTCCACATAATCCTTCAGATACTCCATCAACTCGATGCTGGTGAAGTAGATATCGGCATAGATGGTTTAGTCATCCTGTCTGTTGATGGTCTTGACCAACACAAGAAAGGTCTTGGCTGAGACAGGCAGTGGTGACTCCTCCTGGGAAAGCATGATGTGGTGGCAGGTGAAGGGAGTCTCTTACTGGTCCATCTGGATGTCATAGATAAAGCCATCATTACTTACTCGGCAGAAAAGATTATACCCCCACTTGTCCGGCTTTGTCTGGATGTACTATCTCAGCGTCCCCGCTCTGGTGCCTTTAGAGGATACAATAACCTTTCGATAGACTGCATGGGGGTTGCTTTCACCAAAAGGAATTACCTGGTCAGGGAAGTAAAGAGCAGACAATCTTAAAAGAAGCTGTGAGTGGTGCTGTGGAGGTTCTTGTTGTGGAAATGCAGGTTGCACCTGATCAACCTAAACGGCTTAAAGGATATCACATTAGCCACATGCACCACCCTCTTAAATGCTCTCTAGTAGTCCTCAATTGAAAGCAAGATGCAGACCCCTATCTACTGTACAACACGATGCCGATAAACACCATGAGTTCATGCTGGTCAATCTAGAAGGTGGTGTTGATGTTCTTCTGCCAGCCATACTGGTAGTTTGGTAGACAACATCTACCAGGGTCATAAGGAAAATGAATTGAAAGTACTCAAAGGGTTACTAAAGAGAATCAGGGGCACAGTGGGTAAAATGAGACATTGTAGGGTAGCTGATGACCTCCTTCTTCCACGTCGTCTGGGGCACATCCTTCTGGGCTCTCCTAGCCTTCTTGGGAGATGGTGCAGTTGCTTACTCTTCATCTTCACTGTCACTGCTGTCCTCCTCTGTCATTGGCTATAGCCTGACCTTGATCGCAGCACCTGTTGGAAATAAAGATGCCAAATTTCTTCAATCAAACTAAGAACAAAAGTAAGTAAACAGTTCTATAGAAAAAATTAGTAAACAGTACAGAGGTAAGTGAATGGTGAATGCGTAGAAGGTAGGTTTAAACAACTAAGGTAATTACAATGTGGTAGGTAAACAGTTATGGATAAGTTCGGCAAGCTGAATAAATGTGGTAATAATGGAAAGAGGAAACACATGCCCTTCACAATAAAACACTTTTCCCTTTAAAAAATGACCGCGAAACATGGTAAGTAAATAGTGCAGCGGTAAATAAAGGGCAAATGTGCAAAAGGAAAGTGTACACGACTGAGGTAATTACAATGAAGGAAGTAAACAGTTGTGGAAAATTTATGCAAGCTGAATACACATGGTAATAATGAAAAGAGGAAGTACATGCCTACCACAATACAACACTTGCCCCTTTAAAAATGACTGCACAACAAACACTGGCGCCCTTCAAATTGCATGATTTTTTACGAATGGCTGGAAAGCAGTTACAGCTGAAATTTAAAGGCCCTCTTTTTAAATGACTCACAGCAGAACATGGGTTTGATTGTGCATTTTTATAAAGTCTGTGGCTTACAAATTAAATGTCAATGATATCACAGCACATGGCACCAAAAGAAACACTCCTGCTGTTTAAAACATTGGTTGAATTGGTTACCTGATGTTTTGAGAGAAAGAGCATCTGGGAGGTTGAGTAGAAGTCAGGGATTGAGGTGTCATCGTCAAAGCCGTCATCCAGGGTGTCATCCTTCAGCTCAATACCAGTAAGTATCTGCACTTGTCTTTTTGAAACTGAGCCAGCTGTTTGGTGCTTCTCCTGAGCGCATGGTAGAAGTACGCAGGCTGGAATGATGTTGCATGATATAAACATCTGAAAACATGAAAATAATGCGCGATAACCTTCATTAAAAGCAACGTTTAGGTCGTCAAATAAGATACCTATAGCGGGCCAAAAGTCCAGCGCGGGACTCACATGGTTCTCCGTAATCCGGGCAAAAGTCCCGAGCGGGACTCACACTTTGGTTATCATCATTTTTCACTAATTTCTTTTTACAATATGCACTTCACATACATATCACATTGTACAACATTCATCTGGCTATGTGGTATTAAATTTTCATACACCTACCTCCATAATTGCGGGCGTAGGCGAAGTGTATGTAGGAGCAACTCGACGCATTTCTGATTCGAATCGCGCCTGAACAGACTCAACAGAGACTACTTGCTTCTTCAAGCTCTGGCAAAGCTTCCGCATGGGCTAGCGAGCTTTGACTTGTCCAAAACGATAGCAAAGAAGTTCCCTCATTGGTTGAAACCAACTCACGTCATCTACGTCATCAAACTATTGCACAACGTGTGTTCAAAAATCCTGAATTAAGTATCCCGTACGGGCTACTTGCCGGCTAAAGGGTTAAACTTGAAACAATAGCACAAGCCAAGCTTCTCTCTCGCCCGTGTACAGCAGAAGTTACACACAAAATGATATTCATGGCTTGTTAGACATACGAACAGAAAGATAATTTTTCCACGAGCGCTCAATTTTTTTAGCTGTTCATTTTTTATTTATTTTTTCTATTCACAGAAGCGCCCTTTGGGCTAGTGACAGATCTATTTTTTGTATCGTTAAGCAAATGCAATATATATATTGATTTTTTAAATATGGTTCAGTGTTAACTGATCGCAGAGCTTTAGGTAAAATGTGATGCATCTTGAGGTTTTGTTTTTACGCAAAAAAAATAGAAATAGACACACATATATACATTTATGTGCGTATGTATATGAAAATGTACATGTGCATACACACATAGATACACATGTGTGCATACGTACAAACGCGCACGCGCACACTTATACACAGATATTCCCATTCGTATATATACGTTTTGAAAATGAATATAAGCAAAATAACAATAAACAAATAACCCTCTTGATTTTGCTACACCTAAAATGATAGTTAAGCTCAGTGTGATCGTAAGAAATAACCTGAAGAAACTGAAAAAAGGTAAAAGGAAAAAATACTTTGAAAAACGTAAAAAATGAACTGGGTTTTTAAATTCCTAACAGAACATTTAAGAAAAATCATGTTATAGTCGAAAAGCAATGATCAAAAATAACATTTCGGGTTTCACATCCTCTCGGTATTCACTGTAGAATCATACGGGTATGGGTGCATGGGATAAAATGGTACAGTGTAAACCGGATATAACTTATGAGTAGCAAATATCTACAAAAATTAGGTAGAAACAAGATAACAAACATACACGTAAGATGAAAACTCATAGCTTGTTCAACACACGGAAAAAAAGATAGTTTTTCCATGATTCATATGCTCCAATTGCGCTTCATTTTGTCTGATTGTATTTTTCATTTTTTCTACCCACATAATTGGTAATAAAGGTAATAGTTGACAAATTTTCTATGTTGAAATACGGTGAGATAAAAAAATATTGTAAAAATGCATTTATAACAGTTTTCAAATTAGTTTTCTTGGTTAGAGAGCTTTCAATAAATCTCAGCTCGAATTTACATCGAACTTGCTTCTAACTCTTTATTCCGTGTAGACTTTGTTGATGAAAGTGCGTTGCTCCTTTGTTGGTTGCATAACGATGCAACAAATGAAACTGAAATGTCTTAATCCAAAGCTACTAACTTTTAAAGTTAGGTTTCCTTTTTTTGGTCCATACGGTATATCTACAGATAAACATGAAAAATGAGCAGGAGGAAAAGTAATAAAAAAGGAAAACATCCCTCCTCCAGCTACCTCCAAGTGACGGCTGCATTGCTCGGTGTAACCGAGACAAATAAGTAATTACGAAAATATTTAAAAAAAAGACTTCTGAAAACTTAAAAATGCATTAGTTTCTAGCTGTCTATCAGATTTTTTGAAGGAAATCAGGTTATAGGCTAAGAACGACAAGATAAACAACACAGTTTTCCATTCTTTCGATCGGTATTTTCCTTCAATAGCACACGGACATGGGTATATGGGAGAAAATGGAGACGCGGTGATAGCCGGAAATCCTTTATGAGTAACACAAATCTACAAAATGTTGGCACGTAGACTAAAACAGAAGGCTAATATTCTAATTTTACATGCGATATTATTTTCGATAATAAAATTAGTCCATAAAGTATGAGTCTAGTTATTTTTGATTTGCTGTTTAGTACCAACTGGTCGCAGAGAGAAAAAACAAGAAAAACGCTTTTACTTTAAAAACGTTGAAATATGAATTGTACATAAAATTCGGGATTTTTTTCGAGCCCTCGGCCGAACACCAAGTTGAACTCACTCTTTCTCCCTTAAAACAGGGTAAAAGAAGAGTTATTTTGAAGAACCTATAATTTCTCGTCCAATGCATCTGAAAAACCAAATTATGTATCGAATTGAAGCTAACATTTTGCTCTAACTTTTTGAAGAATCACAAATTTAATTTCTGTCTGGGAGGGTTGGAAGCGAAGCTCCTGCCAACTCCCCTTCTATACGCTCCCTTCTTCTGTATCGTAGACCGATCAGAAAAGACAGGATCCGATATTTCACTGCACTGATGTGAATCCTCCATATATGGATGACAAACAAATATTTTCATCCTGGTAGGATCTGAGATTCAAATATTCTCGTACTTGTGCACTGGTGAAACTCGTATCACTGATCCGGTCATTAAGTATCCTATACGAGCGTGGAAGAGGGACTGACAAATCAATTTAATAGAAGTTACGCAAAAAATATATAAATTTATTTGTTCAAGAATTTAAGAAGACATTTTGCGTTTTATAATATAGTATTGATCTACATTAGCATGTAACAGGTGGACATGAAAAGATCGAAATGATTGTAAATTATTTTTTTTAGCCCAGTACAATTCGGTCGATATTTAAGAGAAAAATGACTATGACTCAACTTTCTCGAGTAGATCCACTGCCGCATGCTCTACTTTTTTAATTTTAATTATTTTCTGTATATTGAAACGGTACTCACATCCATGGAATGCAAATGGGACTCTTAATAGTTATCAAATATTTCCAATGTGAATATCAGGATGTCAAAAAATTAGACCGAACTTTGAAGTGATAAAGTCTGTTTCCAAAGTTGATGTCTTAGATAAGGCTTAATGTAAGTAAGGATGCCAATAAAAATCACGAACAATCCGATTGAACGACTGTGACTACAAACAATCTTTTTTGGTTAGCTGCATAATGAAGGGAATTTGCGAGGAAAACTTGATCATGTAAGCATGTTTCATTTATGCAAATGGTATTGTAGATACTGATTTGCCTAAATAAAAAGCTTGCCCATACAGGCATAAAGTTTCAACAATAACTGCAGAGCCCTATCAATACAAATTTCGGTCTGTTTTTTTTTTTTTGGCATCCTGTATTGAAGTTTAGCTTTGGAAATTTTTCATAGGTATTATGGGTCCCATTTACATTCCATGGATATGAGTATCTGTTGCGTTTTGCAAAAACGAATTTTTTTACCTTTCTTGTGGCAACATCGCTGCGGACCTTCCGCACTGGTCCGCAAGACTGACGTGGCATGTTTTTTGGCCGAAGTGATCGAACAGAAACGTTCTCCCAGGATAATCTTAAGTTTTGGTGTCTCGGTGTAACTGTGTGTTAGAATTTCGTCGACCACTTGACTCTTACGCGGAATTGATTAGCCGTACATGCTTTGTGTCTGGTTGAGTGTCTAATAGTGGTGAACAGCCGGTTCCTCGAGCATTCAATGATGCTGCTGGAAATCGGTGAACCACCTATATCGAGTCAAGCTAGCGTTAATAAATTTTTATTGCTCATTCCAGCAAATATGGTGCATTGGAGTGCTAGAAACTCGGTATTGATTTGTGCAGAACTCAGTAGGGATTAATTCACTTTTATTTTATCAAGAGAATTTCTAATGTCTAACTCAGTGTTGGCCTCTTATCCATGCGCTGGGCTGGGCAAGTTGTGCCATTCAGCAGGTGTGGAAGCCTAGAGCCAAAGTGAATTTAAGCCAAATTAGGTATTACACGTCATGTGTGCCAGTCTTTCTAAATCTAGAACTGAATATATTTCTGTAGAAGTTTTTTGTGACCATTGAATGTCAAGCCTGATACTAGCATCTATGTACTTGTTGCCCTGTGAACATTTCAGCTTGGAATTTAAATTAAACAATTTAAACAATTCATCTACCACAAGTGATACAGAGGCAGAATGTTTCCTAAGTCCAGTGCAATGGTCAAATTTTAGTATAGCTACCTGTGGACCCGAATAAGTTCATCAACTCCTAGGGCATTCCACCATCAACGTTATTCTAAGGCGTACAATAATGTTTAACCTAATTCACTTAACCTACAGTAGTTTAGCATTAGACTGATCAATGAGATAGTCAACTCGATTTTAGATGCTTCATGTTCAACTTACTATAATTGTACATATTATTTTTTCTCAACTGCGACTGTCCTACGGCTGAATAAGACGTCGTGCTTGCTTGTGAAATTGGTTAAAATGCTATTTTGTCGTGCCTTTTGTAGTGTTGGGAGGTGCCTGAGGTGGCTGGTGGGAATAATGAACATTCGAGTAGGATTGGTTCAGCCGTGTGACCCGTAGAGTGATGCCTCTACATTAAAGACCTAATCAGGTCTAAAATCCCTTCCACAGGTAGAGTAAAATAAGTTAGTCCCACTCGGAAGATGGTTGTTGGGAAACAGAAGACCTATATGGAAACGTAGAATACCGCCCCCATTTCTTGTAAGTGTATTATTGTAAGGTGTCGTCAGGTTGTCCACTTGAATGTCTTAGCACTGAAACCTGTACCCACAGCAGTATTTACTTTCTGTGAACCGCTGGGTCTTTAGCCCAGTTCTTGTAATGAATCTAGTATGTGGGGAGCATAGTGCTTTTTTTTCTAACTCACTTCTTTGTATTTAATGTGTTGTGAGCTGTTCTTAACGTGGAAGTTTTTGGACTTACCCTATACATTGTCATTCTCTGGAACTAGAATTTTTTACTTATATTTGTTTATCAAGAGTACTGGCAGTTAGTTCAAACCTAAAACCTGCGTGATAGATCATTGTCATTAGAAAATGTTACTTAGACCTGGTAATAGTTAAATGCTCTTTGTACCTTGCTCAGTTTTGTCTCATTTTATCCTTTAACCTAAAAATGCCCTTATTGTGCAGTGTACGGAATCTTCGGGTAATAAAGAAACTGAAGAGTACGTCTATTCTTCGGTACCCGTTGAAACTTCTAATTCAGGCTCGTGACGCGAAGATAGCAAATCCGCTGTCGAGCCAGAACAGTATCGTTTCAATAAACAGAAAATAATTAACATGAAAAAATTAGAACATACGGCCGTAGATTGTCGAGATTCCAACCATAACTCTACCATGTGAGGCAATAAGCAAGTTCTTTCAAAACCAGATTAAACTCCTGTAGTAAAGAGCCTCTACCAACAAATTTCCTTAACTCATTTTTAAAAACTGCAAGAATCGATTCATTAAGAATACTAAATAAAAATGTAACAAAATAAACAGAGCTATGGTAGAGGGGTCATCACATTCACGGTATATCGAGCATCTAAGTAATATATTAATTACTGCTCGAATGTTCTCACGTCCGACTGCGTCTATGCGCCTTCGACGAGAGACTAGGTGAGGGCGAGTTTTTGCCCGGCACCTCGGACTGCTTCCTACTTCGGTCCGGGCCACACGCCTCTATTCGTTGTGTCAGGACTCACCGAATTAAATCTTCGCGCCATCGCCGCCCGACTACTGGAACATGTGCACTATGAGTAAAAAAGTGAAACAGTTAATTTCCAATAGAGATGGTACAATAAAGGTAGTTCACCAATGGTTTTTAAAATATCTCAAACTAAATACACTTAGATGATACACAGACAGGAGTATTGTTATACACATGTCACTAGTCTAAAATAAATTATTGAAGACAATATACTACTCCTAACGTTGCTCAGTCTACATTTGATGATACATGTAATTGTAATTAAAGGAGACAAAGAATTTCATTTGCAACGCATTTTCATTGTGGGTGAAAACACTTATGACAGTTTCCATGTACATGACATAATCTTTGAATTTCTTGACTCCAGGAAATAATTTTAGAATTGCTTGTTTCGGCAGATGTTCAAAAACGTCATTTCAAGGAAGCATCGAAAAATATAAGCACGAGGACCACGAAAATTGCAAGTTTTGTTATTCAAATTAAAAATTTTAACACAACGGTCATTAGTTGATAAGCATTTTATTTAAATATAAATGAATGATCACTGTTGCGTAGTTCCTTTTCAACATAACATTAGGTATGTTTAGCTTTAGCTGCAAACTACAATTCCAGTATTTTTAGACTACCAAGACAGGAGTAAGGAAACACTCTGGTACACACGTATTAGTGTACTGGCCTCTGTCGGTTACAGACTTCCTCTTGGGGAGCGTCCCCCATAGGAATCCAGGATTTTGAGAAAATTGGAGAAATAGGGATTATTGCTGCTATAGGAAGTGTAAGAGGTCAGGTACATCCTGTGAAAAAATGAATTTCGTACGTTCGATCGTTCGCCCGCTACGGGGGTTTGAAGATTGGGGGGGAGGGGGGAAGTTGTATTTTATCATGTTACACCTCCCCTTGGCTACTTCTTCACGGTTTGACGTTGCTCTGTCATCTTCTATGTCTATTTAATACTGTATAATGATTTCTAGGGTCCAAGCTGACCCTAGAAATAATTACGAAAAAAATTAAAATTGTTCATGTTTACCTATTTTGCCCTTTTTTAGAGGATCGGAATGTGGGGTTTCAAAAATCATCTCCTCCTACAGTTTTTGAGCTACAGTGATTATTTTGGTATCATTGGATGCGGAATGACAAGGGCTTTTAAGGATACTATAAATGATTTCACAACTACCTATTGTTCACACGTTATGACGTCATAAATCTGCATTTTTTAAAAAACAGAAATTGCTTTAAAATTTTTTTTTTTTTATCAAAACTGTATATGTGGGGAATGTGTTATAGTATCCTTAAAAGCCCTTGTCTTTCCGCATCCAATGATACCAAAATAATCACTGTAGCTCAAAAACTGTAGGAGAAGATGATTTTTGAAAACCCCCCCTTAAAATATCGTTTTCTCTGGTTTCCCATTTTCTTTTCAAGAAAATCGCATTTTTTCATAGAAGATAAACGATTCCAAATTGCATTTCCTAACAGTATACCAAATTTCATTGCTCTAGGTTCAATAATAAAAAAAAAGGTCCAAAAGGGGGACGCTGTCCTTAAAACCATCCGTGCCCGGAAATCAGGCAAGAGCGCGTAACAATACCTTCCGGATCTCGCAAAGGAGGAGCGTAATGACAGCTCCGGAGCTCGTAAAGGAGGAGCGTAACAACAGCTTCCTTAGCTCTTACTCACAAAATCAGTACCTCATTATAACGAAGCAAATTTTAATATACAACAATTTCCCTCTCTTCAGATAAATATATGACGAAAGGAAGGAAGAACGCAATAATCCATTCGCAGTACAGGTTTAGTATTCTACCTGATTTGCGAGGTTCATTTTCTACAGGTGACCTGCTAATAGGCTGCAAAGCCGAAGGCTACGCCCCCTTACAACTGATAGATCCCTAATTACCAGAAGAATGAAGCAGCTAATTTGAGTGTCTCTTCCAGATTATTTATAATGCTAAGATTTGAACCTGAAAGATATTAACAGCAACTTTACTAACAATAAGTCCTTTCAGCCACTTGGGACCATTTCTTAAATTCAGAGCAAGAACACGATCACCGACATCAAATTGAGTTACATACATAGGCTTAGACCTGGACACAGAATATTTAGAATTAACCCTATCACTGTAAGTAACAAATTTGCGATTGTTGAGCGCAACAGAGGGAGCAATTTTTTGTGACACTATGAGGAATACAACGTGATTGAAATAACGCTTTCCTAGACGGGATTCGAACGATTCGGGAGAAGAGTTTTTTCAACAGGTCTTTTATGACCCTTACCCCCTCTCTGCTTGACCATTGCTGGCTGGAGAATGGGGCGGAGGTGTCAGGTGCTCAATGTCATTAGAAATTAGAAAATTTTTTAAGTCTTCAGATGAAAAGTTAGAAGCATTATCACTTACGAGCACATCACACAACCCGTTTCTGCTGAAAATCATTATCAAAGCATCAATAATATCTGACACACACACGTGGATGGTACAACTTCGCATTCAATATATTTAGATTTTGCATCTACAGTACAGCAATGAAAACAATTTTATTCTCGTATAAAAAGTGATCAGCATGAATTCGTTCAAAAGAACGAGAAAGAGTAAGCCATTCTACGTTTCTAGAGTTAGGTTTTGCTCGATTTAATTGGCATTGAGGGCAACATTTTACGATGTCTTCAATAATTTCATTCATTCTAGGAAACCAAATAACAGATCTGGCCAACGACTTCATGCCCTAGATGCCAGGATGTCCATCATGAAATGTTTCAAGATATAAACTTCGTAATGACTTGGGAATTAAAACCTTTTCTTTATAAAGTATACAACCTTTCATGATAGTCATCTGAGGTAGCAGGTTTTTAAATTTAGACAAATTAGGATGAGGCTTAGAAGGCATGCCAAACTTTATGTATTGTTTGAGTTGACATAGTTTACTATCCATATCAGTATTAGTTTCATATTTTCACGCGTAATAGGAGTTTTATCGAGAGAGTTCACTGCGATGATCAGTTCGAACTGTTCTAGTTCTGTTACAGTTGTGAGAGAGAAAGCCCACTAAGACAATCGCTATTTACGTTACATTTACCTTCCGAATAGCTGAAAACATAATCAAGCTGGGAAAGTTTAAGTGCTCATCTTTGACTACGAGCGGAAAAATTGAGAGGTACTCCTTTTTTATGTGCAAAAAGTTTATAAAGAGGTTTTTGATCGTTATAAATTAGGAACTTAGCACAAAGAAGAAATTTCTTGAATTTTTCGACGCCAAAGACAACACTAACGCTCTTTCTTTCGAAGTTAGAACAGTTTCCCTCTGCATTATTTAGAGATCTTGAAGCAAATTGAACAAGACACCAATCATGAGAAGAATCAATTCTTTGCATGAGTACGGCAGCAACCCCATAGCCAGAACTATCAGTTTCAAGAAGAGTTTCATGGTCTGATCATACAAATTTAAAGGTTTATGAGAACGAAAGATATCCTTAATTATATGGACACTTTTATCCTATTCTGGAGTCCAATGGAAAAGTACATCTTTCTTTAGTAGCAAATACGGAGGAGGCATGGCATTTAGAAAAAATTGATTAATGAAGGAGAGTAAATACACTGAATCCAGTTATAGGAAAAATTGCCTTAATTTATTAGGATAAATGTTGGCACGACATTTGAGCGAATAGGATAAACTACTAAAGTTAAGGGCAACAAATTATGAACTCTTCAGAGCCGGGCTTCAGGTAGACAGGCGGGTGTTGGACTTGCGGTCTGCGACTGTGCCGTCATAGGTAGCAAGCAGTGCTCTGTGGAGTTAGTTGCGGTCAGTTGGGATTCAGTTTTAATCATAGGTGTAGTACAGTTATCGTTATAGTGAATTATATAGTTTTTAAGTTATACAGTAAGCTATAAGGTTTTAAGTCTTACAGTAAGTTAAAAGGTTTTAAGTTTTACAGTATGTTATAAGGTTTTAAGTTATACAGTAAGTTATAAGGTTTTAAGTTATACAGTGTCGAAATTCAAGCCATTGCTCGAACGCTGAGGTCCATTGCGGACTTCGTAAGGCAGATTTAAGAGCCTTCGGCAATAAAGTTCAAGGGTTGTGATTCGCTTGATCAGCCTAAAAATTAATAACGCTGGTAATTTAAGACTTAGCGGAGCAATGGCGGGGGTTTCTCACATCTTCGGCGAAAACGTATATGAAAACTAAAAATGTTCGTCTGCTCTTCTTGCAACGAGTCCCAAGCCATAGCAAGGGATTCGGGGAAGCTGACGAGCGTGTCAGCCAGAGGCCGGCACAACAGACTGAACTAAGCCGTGGGCGTGTGTGCACCTCCTTATGTGTGCCGCTGCTCTACGGCAATCCGACCCTCGCTACAGGGGACACTTGTGTCCTCGACAGCCGGCTACATTGAAGATTGTTCGACTGAACATAAATTTCGAGATCTTCAGGTGAGCCCTTTGCCTTTGTGTTCCGCTTGTCCTTAATTATCATTATTCTAGCGTTACCGGCCCCAGATGGGTGCCAGGCAAATGTGTGTGCAGTAGAGCCCGTTAATTCGGACTCATTCGCATCTACAACATTTCTAGAAATTTTAACACAGAATGTGACACATCTGACTCTTTTTATTTGACGAGTTTCAGGGAAATAAATCAAGTAAGCTGGGCTGCACGGGTCATAGCCAACAAAAAACCCTGATATGACCTAGGGTCAAGCTTTCCTGGGTTCTGACTCATGGTAAAACACTTTGAACCAAAAATGTGCATTTTACTTAGGTCAGGTTTCTTTCCAGTGAACATCTCAAAAGGAGTTTTGCCTGTCCTTTTGTTGAAACCCCTATTTCTAATGTAAGCAGCTGTTCTGACAACATGATTCCACAATTCTTTTGGCAAATTTGCCTGTAGCAACAAACACCTAGCCATCTCAAACAAAGATCTCCAAGATCTCTCAGCAGTCCCATTTTGATGGGAAGAGTACGGAGCAGTAAATTCGTGCCTTATTTTGTTCTCAGTTACAACAGCTTTGAACAAGTTTGAGGAATATTCTGTGCCGTTATCTGTTCTTAANATTTTACCCTGGACACAGATCTCACAATGGAAATTTTGCTTGTTGGTGATTTTCATTCCTTTAGTAATACCTTCTAGGCTTATAACATCTTTTACATTACAATGCCCAAGAATATTGTGCCACTCCTCCAGAGTGTGTTCACCAACAGCATTTACAGAGTCAGCAGAGCTTACAGAACTCAAATAATACAGCTTACCACATTTCTTAATATGAAATTCAGTCCCATCTGAAGCAAACAACTTAGCAACATTTTGACTGAAATTAAATGATGCACCCTGATTAATAGCAGCCTGAACAGAGAGAATATTCTGCTTAAAACTAGGAATACAAAGAACATTTTTGAAAAGTACACTATGTTTCCTATTTCTGGCATCGGTCAGGGTAATCCTCGCATCGCCCTTACAATCTACAATATTGTTCATCCTAGAACCATCAGCTAATTCAATGAAATGCTTACTAGGGTCAAAACGTTTATCTAAAGAGACAAACTTAGATTTATCACAAATAATGTGAGCAGTAGCTCCACAATCCACCAGTAGATTTCCACTGTCTGCAACAGAATCCCTTTCTGGGTCTGTTGATACACTAAAACAAAAAGAACTTTTCAACTCTTTACTATCTGTTGCCATCGCTTTCACGGTATCTTTCTTTCGGCAAAAATTAGTATCATGAGATACACTTTTACAAATGGAACACCACCGACTTTTCTTTGCACTGTAACTTTTACACTCAAATTTCTTGTGGCCGGACTTACCACATAGGTAACAAGTAAATTAGTGTCTTTCACTTTCATAACTCTTTCTTCATTCTCACTATGGCTCTGCCGGGTCTTCTTTGTTTCCTCTTCACTCTTGAGTGCTTGCTTGAATTTCTGAAAATTCATTTCTGCACTGTCACGTTGTGTGATGACGGTAGATAACGCGTTGTAGGCAGCTGGCAATCCCCTGATAATCATGGCGATTATCAGTCCATCACTGATATTTTCGCCGGCTTTTTTCAGGTAGGAAGCAGTTGTCTCTGCCCGCAGCAAGTAAGCAGTTACCGTCTCGCCATTTTGCATCTTCAGCGCGGCCAACTCGCAATACAAAGAAATAATCCTCGGTTTACATGTACCGAGGTAATGATCACGGAGTATCTTCATAGATTTTCTTCCATTTCCATGGGCGTCTCGGATAATCTGTCGCAAATCCAGCCTTGCTCCTTACTAAAGTCCCGTGCAAGACAGCCCATATCTTGCATAATTNTGGTGGATCCTGAGTAGTTTAGTGGACAAGTCTGGTACGCAGGTGCTGAACTCTTTTTTTTTGTGTGTGTGAGAGTAGTGAGGAGGGAATTGCAGGCCGTTACAAAGGCCCCGACACTGTCGGCCCTCAATTTCAAGTTCAAGTTCAGGTTACACGAATTTCTGCTGAAGAAGTCCAACGACTTTCAAGGTACCTCCTGATCCTCGATAAAGAAGAAGTGTGATGGGGAAGTGTGTGAATGAGTGTGAGTTAGTGCTTGTTCTTTTGTTCTGAATAGACAATGACTTGTGATACTGGTAGGGGTGAAATGAGTTAAAAGTTAGGTAAGGCTTTTGTTAAAATAATTTTTTGTGATAGGCTATTTTTTGGGTTCTGCATCTGAATTTCATTCTTTCATAAATTTCTATCTCAACTTGCATTTTTATGCACAGATTCAATGTTGCCTTAAGTCTTTTCTATGTGTTTTTTCCTGTTTTCTCTCTTTGAAATGCCATTGTTGCAGTTAGTGAGGCTTGAACTGACATCTAATGTAATGCAGCTTAGCAATTTTTAGTTAAATATTTAATCGCTGTATCTTAATACCTTGTAACTGCCTGGAGGCACTTTTCGTATGAAATTAGATATTTACAATTTTGTGATAATACATTGACCCATTTTTCAATGCACATATTTGACAATTTTGTGAAATTCTTTAAACTTCTTTGCTGTACCTGGTTTTTCAGTGTTCCCTTAAGATTTTCGGTCAATATTGGGTTTAATGCACTCACGGGAATTAAGGATTCTGTTCCAAAGAATCACTGAAGGAACACATTTAAAAACGTTTTACATGAATGACATTCTGCTTGCTGATGCGTTAATTTTGAGTTATTTAAGGACAGCGTCCCCCTTTTGGACCTTTTTTTTTATTATTGAACCTAGAGCAATGAAATTTGGTATACTGTTAGGAAATGCAATTATGAATCGTTTATCTTCTATGAAAAAATGCGATTTTCTTGAAAAGAAAATGGGAAACCAGAGAAAACGAT